>CAMRHE010001927.1:0-19989 GCA_947044405.1 Leptodactylus fallax | reverse complement strand
AGCATGCCGATGATCACTTGATTTGCCTTCTCGCACATACCATTCCCTTGAGGGTGATACGCTGTGGTTCGCAACTTCTTGCAGTCTTGGAACTGACACAGCTCACGGAACAATTGGGATTCAAACGCCGATCCACGGTCGGTAAGGATATGCTCAGGACAACCGTAATGGCGGACAAACTCTGCGTAGAAGGTCTCAGCCGTAGTTCTTGCTGTAAGATCTCTGACAGGCACGATGACAAGGAACTTGGAGTAATGATCCACCATTGTCAGAGCGTAGCTGTAGCCGGGAACGTGTGGGACCCAACTTCACATGGTCCAGAGCAACAATTTCACACGGCTTTTGAGTCTTAATTGGATGTAGAGGGGCCTTCTGATCTCTTCGACCTTCCTTGGTGATACTACAGGCGGGACACTCTCGGCACCAACTCTCAATGTCACTCCTCATCCCAACCCAATAGAAGCGACGACGGATGGTAGCTTCGGTCTTTGTACCCCGAAGTGACCGGATCTGTCATGATACGCCTCAAGTATCATCTGTGCGTCTCTTCTTGGTACGAGGATCTGATGAAGCCTTTCACCTGTGACAGGATCAAGAGTGTTTCTAAGTAGAAGGCCTCGTTGGACAAACAGGCGCTTCCTCTGTCGCCAAAGGCGTTTTAATTCCACGTCATGAAGACCTCTCTTTACACGGGTTGGTATTCTTCCTGTAAGCAGGAAATCTGACAATTCTCCTAAAACTCTGCTCTCTTCTTGGAACGTTTTCCACAGAGATGGCTCCTGGAGGGATTCGGCAGCTGTTTTCGCCAGAGATTCTCCTTCTACAGGGACACCAATAGCAACCTGTTGGGCAAACTTATTGTAGAATGGTGGCATCTCCACCTCTTCCCAGATGTCTTCTCGGGGTGGTTCTTCTCCCACAGGCAACCTTGAGAGTGCATCAGCGTTAGCGTTGGACTTGCCACTGCGATACTTGACAGAGAACTTGTAATTCGCGAGTCTTGAGGCCCACCGTTGTTCAAGGGCTCCCAGTCGAGCAGTGTCCAGATGCGCCAACGGATTGTTATCTGTGTACACGGTAAAGGGTGTGGCAGCCAGGTAGTCTTTAAACTTCTCTGTCACGGCCCAGACAAGCGCCAGAAGTTCGAGTTTGAAAGAACTATAGTTCTGGTCGTTCTTCTCCGCGCCTCTCAGACTCCTGCTGGCGTAGGCGATGACTCGCTCTTTGTTGTCCTGAACCTGGGACAACACTGCACCCAAACCTTGGTGACTTGCATCTGTGTACAAGCGGAATGGCTGACTGTAGTCGGGATAGGCTAGAATTGGTGGTTGCGTCAGAAGTGCTTTAAGCGCTTGAAAGGCTTCCTCTTGACGCGCTGTCCAGTCTACCGGAAGCTTTCGGTTGTAGTTTTCTCTGGGACAACCGCGCAACAACTCGTTCAGAGGCTCGGCTACTTGGGCGAAGTGTGGTATGAAACGCCGGTAGTAACCTGCGAATCCAAGGAAGCTTCGGACTTCTTTGACGGTAGTTGGTCTTCGCCAGTTCTGGACTGCAGTGATCTTTTCAGGATCAGGTTGGACGCCTTGTGCGCTCACGACATGCCCAAGGTAGTGAACTTGGGGTTTCAACAGGTAGCACTTGGAGGGCTTCAACTTTAGGCCGTGCTGTATAAGTACCTTGAATACCTCGGACAGGTGACGAAGGTGTTCTTGGTATGTCTGGGAGAATACAATAACATCGTCCAGGTACAGTAGCACACTCTGGAAATTCTCATGGCCGAGGCACCTCTCCATAAGCCGTTGGAATGTGGCTGGGGCATTACATAGCCCAAATGGCATACTATTGAATTCAAAGAGTCCCATCGGGGTCGTAAACGCAGTCTTTTCACGATCTTCAGGCGCCATAGGGACTTGCCAGTATCCACTGGTTAAGTCCAGGGTCGAGAAACAGGTAGCTGATCCCAAAGCCGTTAGAGATTCCTCAATCCGCGGCAATGGGTATGCGTCTTTGTGCGTGACGTTGTTGAGTTTACGATAGTCCACACAAAATCGTAGGGTTCCGTCTTTCTTCTTGACAAGGACTAGCGGGGCTGCCCAGGGGCTGTTACTCTCCCGGATGACATCAGCATCTCGCATCTCTTGGATCAACTTTTTCACCGGTTGGTACATCGCTGGTGGTATTGGACGGTGACGCTCCTTGATTGGATGGTGGTCGCCAGTCAGAATGCGATGTTGTATGGTCGTGGTCTTACCAAAGTCCAATGGGTGTTTGCTGAATGCCTTTTGGTAACGCTTGGCCACATTGCGAACCCCATTGATGTGCTCTATAGGGGTATTGGCGTCTCCCACGTTCAATTCATCCCACCAGGACTTCGTGGCTCCATTTTGAATGTTCTCAGCAGCTTGGGTGGAACGCTGTGTGGCAGTAGAATCACCAGAGAGAATGTCTTCTGGTGCTAACCGGTGTAGCAGGGCCACAGAGTGGAACTTGTGGAGGTTCACGGGAGCATCGCCCAAGTTGACTAAGCGGACAGGAACACGTCCATTGGAAACTGTGACAAGGCTGCGGGCAGCCATGACAAGTGGTTGGCCATCTACCTGTATGGGTTGTAGCAAGGCCTCGTAGTCCTGATTTTCTATGCCCGGACGGGCACGGCACCACACCATAGTTTCTGTTCCAGGCTGTAGGGTTACTGGACGGGTATCTTGGATCCGGACTCGACCAATTTCACCTTGTTTGTTGGCGAACTTGTGCTGGGCATTGAGTACACGAATGGCCCGCTGAATGGTCTGCTGGTCACTGGGAGAAGCTGTAAGGAGAGAGGCATGCAAGGCATCCAACACTTCTGCAAAGCAATGGCGTAAAACATTCATGCCTAATATTACAACTGCAAACCTATCATCCTCTACATCAGTGACAATTACACCCTGTCTAGGCAGTTTCAAGTCCCCAATCTGGATAGTGGGTTCCCAATAACCCTGCTGTGGTATGGGCTGTCCATTGCTGGCACACAGATTTATCCATGTGTCAGGTGTTCTATTCAACACACCTAAGTCCCAATGTTCAAGGAACACCTGCTTGCGCAGGGTTGTTACCTGAGATCCAGTGTCCACCAACGCTGTCAGAGGGACGCCGTTCACCCGGATTGTGATGTGTGGGCAGGCTGAGACGAAGCGTGACAATGGCACTGAAGATTCACCTGGGCCCTTCTTCTTTCCTCCCGAGGGGCGGCCCGCTGCCTCGGGGGTGGCCCGTTTAACTGAAAACACTGAGGCCTGTTGTGTCCATATCTATGGCAATAGGTACAGTATGGCCTCTCACTCTGCGGAGGTTTCACTGAAGACGGACGTCTGGGTGGCGACTCAGGTGAGATGTTGAGACTTCGCAAAGGATCACTGGACGATGAAGACGGCTGGGTCAGACGATCTAGACGGACGGTGATCTGTTCCATGGCACGGGTCAGATGATCCACTCGGGCCAGAAGGTCATCTCTGGAGTCTGCTGGTGTAGTCTGCGCAGTTTGGGCAGCAGGTGAGGTACCCAGAGGTAGTGGCAGGACAACTGGAGCAATGCTTGTTGAGGGTCCAGGTGAGGGAGCACAGATGACTGGGCTCGGCTGGGGCTGCTCCTGTCCCAAGACCTGGATGGCAAGGGCCTTGAAGTCAGCAAACGTGATGCTGGGATGTTGTGCAGCAAGCATTCGCAACTGACTCTGGAGCAATGTGGTACCCGCCCCTTCTATGAAGCGGTCAAGCAAGATTTTATCAGAGTCCACATTTTCACGTGGATCCACTTGCACCACAGCTCTGAACGCCTCTTGGAGGGATAAAGCATAGTCCCGCAGGGTCTCACCCAGGTAGTTGTCGTCTGGAAAAGAAGCGCATCTTTACCTCGGAGACAGATCGCACGTCAAAGTTCACCTGGAGTTTGTCCAGAATTTGCCCAGGGGTTCTTTTGTCAGAGGCAGGCCAGGATTTGACCTCCCTAGCTGCAGCACCCTCAAGCTGGCCCAGCAGGATCTGTATCTGCTGTTCTGTATTCAGAGGATAGAACTGGAAGAGAGACAGCATCTTCTCACGAAAGTCCCTGAGGGTATGCGCCTCCCCTTTGTAGCGCGGCAGCCATGGTGCACCAGGGTAAAATGGCATGGAGAATGGTAGGCTGCTTGCCATGGGCACTGCTGGATCACTAGAAACAGATGGCACAATGTCACTTTGCTCAGTCATGTTGTTTGCAGGTATGACTGGAATTAGGTCACCGTCTCTTTAAGAAACTCAACTGCTTGCTGGCAGGGAATGGAGACTACAACTTGGAATGCTGTAGCTATTAACAGAGTCACTGTGATGCAGGCTGACGGTGTGCTCCCCCTCTTTAATGGTGGCACTCCCCACGGACACGGTACACGGAAAACACTCGCTGGGGCCGAGGGAGGACTGAAGACAAGGACAGGGAGGCACAGTACTCACTGACAGCAACTGCAGCGTGGACCAGAGATCAGCGGTGCACAGCAGGGACGGTGATGCGGCACCAGAGAGTCAGAAATGGCGCTGGCACGTTCGCCTTTCACTTTCTTGTATGGGTGCGCTGGAGCATTGCGCTCAGCATTCTGGGCTCTCCTAAGATGGCGGCAGATGGGTCTCCTGGCCTCATGGGCAGTGCTAAAAATCTCCCGCACTTTTGCAAGGTACAGTTAACCCTTTGTGGGCGTTCTTACACAGCGATGTGGCGCAGCAAACAAGTCCTGGGCGTTTTAACTCTTCCAGGGCTGTAACACACTGAGAGGACAGTCTTTAGGGCTTACTTCAGGGGTATAGGGCTCCCCCCTCTTTGTGGCAAGCACTCTCAGGGAATAAACTTGATCTTAGCAAAGTCCACAATAAAGACCGATGCTCTGGAGACAATTTGGCACACTTTTCGTGGCGACTTTCTCAAAATGGCACACACCCGTATCCTGTTCGTGACGCCAGTTTTTCTTGCGGTGACCAGATGGAAGGTAACGCTGCAGTTGGGATTGCGGGGTGCAAACAGCGCAGACTTGTCACGGTCTCTGGGCACGAGGGCGCAGGGCTGGTGCTGTCCCACGTTACCACCACTGGTACCGGTGATGAGGGGGCTGCACAAATGTTGGTGGTGATTGTTCCCCCGGGGCGCTTCCCCTATACTGTGCCGACTGGTGGTGTTTGGGGCGCCCTGATGTTGTCGGTGCAGAGTCAGACACAGAAACGGTTGTAAAGTTGAACTTTTACTTCCATGGGTGTGGAGGCACAAATGCTTAAACAGTTTCTTCAATACAAAACAACGGGGTACGCCTGGTGACACAGCAAAGTCCTGGGGTGCAGGGTAGACTTGATGAAAGGTGTTCCTAGCCCCTTATACTTCAGTGTTACAGCCCTGAGGTGCGTCTGGGCTCCTATTTGGCACATAGGAGGATGCCCACCATGATACTAGTACATAATATTCCCCACTCACGTTATGTGGTCCTGATAGCTCAGAGTTTCGGGGTGCAATAGTCAGGGTGGCAGGATATTCCACAGGCCTGGCCTTGGCCCCTGGATCCTGTGATACTTGCTATGGAGCACGTGTTCCAGAATGTTCTCTCCACAGTCTCAGGCTGACAAGATAATGATGCTTGACTTCCTTCAGGGCGATGGCTAGGCAGACAGGGGACAGGATCTTCTGAATAGCTGGAGTATGTCAGCTCTCCAACCTTCCTGGGCCTGTCTAGGACTTGAGATTCCTGCACTAAACTCACTGCTTTCTTCACAGGACATCACACTTATCTCCTCACCTCCTCCTCCTAACACTCCACACTTCTCACTCCTCACACGCAGGACCTTCCTGCAGGGGTGTTACCATGGGGACCCAGTGATCAGCTGACTCCTCCCCTTTTCCCAGGCGATGTCCTCCCATTGGACATTTGGTTACTATTCAATCCTATGGGAGGTGTAATGCATGTGTGAGGCTCACTAGGTGGCGCTGTGTTGTGTGAGACTCAGGACCCCCTGCTATGTCACACAGGCTATGAAGCAACAGGAAATAATACAATGCACAGAGATCACCCTCAGCCCAGCCATAGCCAGCTCTGGGATGCCACACCTGTATCTCTCTGTCTCCCCTGCCCTGTATCTCTCTGCCTCCTCTGCACTGTATCTCTCTGCCTCCTCTGCCCTGTATCTCTCTGCCTCCCCTGCCCTGTATCTCACTTTCTCCTCTGCCCTGTATCTCACTGTCTCCCCTGCCCTGTATCTCTCTGCCTCCCCCTGCCCTGTATATCTCTGTCTCCTCTGTACTGTATCTCTCTGCCTCCTCTGCCCTGTATCTCTCTGCCTCCTCTGCACTGTATCTCTCTGCCTCCTCTGCCCTGTATCTCTCTGCCTCCTCTGCACTGTATCTCTCTGCCTCCTCTGTATCTATCTGTTTCCCATTCCTTGTATTTTTTTGCCTGACTCAATAGTTTTACCTTTTAAGATGAAAATCGCAAAATCCCTCAGTCTTCCAAGTTTAACCCTAATCCTTATGTCCTACCTGTCAGAGGTGTCGGAGAGGGGCAGCTCATACCTAGTAGGAGGGGGAGCAAATTTAGATGAATTAATGATTCCTTATCATTGTATGGAGGTCTCAATGTCAGAATTTGGTTATTGAGATTCAGCAGGACATATTAGATTATACTATTATACTAATATATTAGTCTATTATATTATATTATACTATTGTATTACATTATATTATATTATTATACTATACTATTATTATATTATACTATTATACTATAATATTATATTATTTTATTATACTATAGTATTATATTATATTATACTATATTATTACATTATATTATACTATTATACTATATTATTATTTTATTCTATTATACTATAATATTATATTATTTTATTTTATTATACTATACTATTATATTATACTATTATACTATACCAAGGGTCGGCAACCCTTGTATTGTATAGTGTATTTCCCTGGCACTGGCAGTCCCAGTCCTCGCCGAAAGGTAAGTAACATTATTTTTTTATGTCTGTCTCTTGGCCCTCAATTATTATTCTCTGGGGTCTCAAGAGACCCCACAGTATAATAATAGCTAGTGAGTGGCACAAATTGGAATATTATTAAAGTTGGAATATCGTACTGTGTGCAGGTGCCGCTATGGGACATAATACCGTGTGCAGGGGCCGCTATGGAACATAATATCATGTGCAGGGGCCACTATGGGACATAATACTGTGTGCAGGGGCTGCTATGGGACATGTGAATGTAGTTTTACATCGAACTAAAAGTTCCAGTGGCCTAAGAATATAGCTGCATCCAGATACATAGTGTGTATTCACCATAAGGATGCCGCCATACGGTGCTCCTGGACACATTTACCACTAATTGGGGGCTGCACATGGACTTTCATTGCTTCTAATCAGAAAGTACAGGAGCGTCCCAGGAAATAGCAGTAAACGCATGTGTCCTAAAGCATCTGGTGGCAGCACCTCTGTGTTATGGTTTGTGGTATATGACTTTAGTTTAGGGGTCGTCAGACTTACAATTATTTACCGGCACTCCGAGTACCTCATCTTTAATTTTTTTAAATAAAATTGGCACGCTGAACAAAAAAGGTTGCCTACCCCTGTACTATAGTATTATATTATACTATTATACTAAAATATTATTATATTATATTATACTATACTATCATATTATATTACACTATTATACTATACTCTTATATTATTCTATTATACTATACTATTATATTATACTCATCAGAATACATTTAGGTAGAGATCCCCTTTATATCAATGATCACATTTCATTAAACCTTCACCTAAAGCACAAGTACCGTAAACCGCACTCATAACGTGTGACTTGGTACGATGTGTTTTGTATCACGCGTGTGAACATGACCCCAGTGTGCTGACATCTCACTGTGACCGCCTGCCCTTGACACCTTATGTGAGTCCATTAGCCGGCGTGCATAAAATATTAGCATAGAGGGAGAGGAGACATTACAGGAAATGAGCAGGGCATTACAAGCCGCATGTAAACAGCACCTAATGTACCATAGTAAATATGTGATCTGACAGACCACAAGATGAACAGTTACAGAGCAAACAGGAAAACTAGTGGTGAGCAGAGAGGCGAGAGGGGCCCAGCATCACTGTGTCATACAGACGTATTATCTACGAGGGCCCAGGCATGCAGAAACACAAGGATGACATCTGACCCAAACAAAACAAGCTCAGATCTCACAGATTACTATACAGGTACAAAAACTACAGGGATACCCAGGGTTAGAAAGTAATAAGAATACACAAGAGGAGTGAGGGTCCTGCTGACAATCTATAAGGAGACAGGGGAGACAAGAGGAGTGAGGGTCCTGCTCACAATCTATAAGGAGATAGGGGAGACAAGAGGAGTGAGGGTCCTGCTGAAATCTATAAGGAGATAGGGGAGACAAGAGGAGTGAGGGTCCTGCTGACAATCTATAAGGAGACGGGAGACGAGAGGAGTGAGGGTCCTGCTGACAATATGAGGAGATAGGGGAGACAAGAGGAGTGAGGGTCCTGTGGACAATCTATAAGGAGATAGGGGAGACAAGAGGAGTGAGGGTCCTGTGGACAATCTATAAGGAGATAGGGGAGACAAGAGGAGTGAGGGTCCTGCGGACAATCTATAAGGAGATAGGGGAGCCAAGAGGAGTGAGGGTCCTGCTGACAATCTATAAGGAGACAGGGGAGACAAGAGGAGTGAGGGTCCTGCTGACAATCTATAAGGAGACGGGAGACAAGAGGAGTGAGGGTCCTGCTGACAATCTATAAGGAGACAGGGGAGACAAGAGGAGTGAGGGTCCTGCTGACAATATGAGGAGATAGGGGAGACAAGAGGAGTGAGGGTCCTGCGGACAATCTATAAGGAGATAGGGGAGACAAGAGGAGTGAGGGTCCTGCTGACAATCTATAAGGAGACGGGAGACAAGAGGAGTAAGGGTCCTGCTGACAATCTATAAGGAGATAGGGGAGACAAGAGGAGTGAGGGTCCTGCTGACAATATGAGGAGATAGGGGAGACAAGAGGAGTGAGGGTCCTGCGGACAATCTATAAGGAGATGGGAGACAAGAGGAGTGAGGGTCCTGCTGACAATCTATAAGGAGATGGGAGACAAGAGGAGTGAGGGTCCTGCTGACAATCTATAAGGAGACGGGAGACAAGAGGAGTGAGGGTCCAGCTGACAATCTATAAGGAGACGGGAGACAAGAGGAGTAAGGGTCCTGCTGACAATCTATAAGGAGACGGGAGACAAAAGGAGTGAGGGTCCTGCTAACAATATGAGGAGATAGGGGAGACAAGAGGAGTGAGGGTCCTGCTGACAATCTATAAGGAGATAGGGGAGACAAGAGGAGTGAGGGTCCTGCTGACAATCTATAAGGAGACAGGGGAGACAAGAGGAGTGAGGGTCCTGCTGACAATCTATAAGGAGACAGGGGAGACAAAAGGAGTGAGGGTCCTGCTAACAATATGAGGAGATAGGGGAGACAAGAGGAGTGAGGGTCCTGCTGACAATCTATAAGGAGACAGGGGAGACAAGAGGAGTGAGGGTCCTGCTGACAATCTATAAGGAGACGGGAGACAAAAGGAGTGAGGGTCCTGCTAACAATATGAGGAGATAGGGGAGACAAGAGGAGTGAGGGTCCTGCTGACAATCTATAAGGAGACAGGGGAGACAAGAGGAGTGAGGGTCCTGCTGACAATCTATAAGGAGATAGGGGAGACAAGAGGAGTGAGGGTCCTGCTGACAATCTATAAGGAGATAGGGGAGACAAGAGGAGTGAGGGTCCTGCTGACAATCTATAAGGAGACGGGGAGACAAGAGGAGTAAGGGTTCTGCTGACAATCTATAAGGAGACGGGGGAGACAAGAGGAGGGGGGGGGTCCTGCTGACGGGGACAAGAGGAGTGAGGGTCCTGCTGACAATCATAAGGAGATAGGGGAGACAAGAGGAGTGAGGGTCCTGCTGACAATCATGAGGAGATAGGGGAGACAAGAGGAGTGAGGGTCCTGCTGACAATCTATAAGGAGATGGGAGACAAGAGGAGTGAGGGTCCTGCTGACAATATGAGGAGATAGGGGAGACAAGAGGAGTGAGGGTCCTGTGGACAATCTATAAGGAGATAGGGGAGACAAGAGGAGTGAGGGTCCTGCTGTCAATCTATAAGGAGACAGGGGAGACAAGAGGAGCGAGGGTCCTGCTGACAATCTATGAGGAGATAGGGGAGACAAGAGGAGTGAGGGTCCTGCTGACAATCTATCAAAGAGGGAAATTCTCAGTATACAGTCAGAGGTCAGGGCAGGCAGCAAAGGTTCGAAAGTCAGATAAGCGGATAGAGGTCAGGGTATAAATAGATAGAATAAAGAAGCAGATAACACCTTCACAGGGACTAGGAAGCAAAGAACCTTATTTTTTGGTCCAAACCAGAAGTGTTATTAATATATTCTGGGGTCTCTTCACCGCCCAGACTTAAACCAGAGGCCCAGGAGGGAAGGGGGGAAGCATAATAAACACTGATGCCCACCTTCCCTCACCTCTCCAGGGTCCCCTTGCGGCATCTGATGCTCCATTGCTTGCCCAATCACAGACCTCAGCAGTTCCCCTGGACTGCTGATGTCACCCAGGAGACCGGAGTAGGACCAAAAATGCCTGCAATGGAGAAGCAGAGGGAGCCCAGGAGAGGTAAGGGAAGGAGAGTATCAGTGTTTATTACTTTTCTGCACCTCCAGGGGGTCTCTGCTTGTTATACTTGTATAATGATGATACATGGGTGGCGAAGAACAAAAATTTTGGTTGAAGCTAAAATTTTTGGGAAAGTTACAATCTATGAGTAGATGAGGGGAGGGGACACAAGAAGAGTCAGAGTCCTGCTCACCAAAGCTTACAATCTACGAGAAGGCAGAGAAAGTTTGCACACTGACTGACTGGCTCTTAAAGGGCCAACATGCACACATCCTAATCTGTCTTCGCCAATCCTTTGTGTCTCGGGGCTATTTAAGGCCTCTTCACCAACAGCAATAAAGTTCCTAGATTACCTGCTTCTGTATATATGTGCCCTGACCTCTGTCTGTTTACCAGTCTCTGTACCTTTGCTGCTTGCCCTGACCTCTGCCTGTATGGTGTTAAGCACAAATTCTACCTGCCATGAGTGCAACTTTGATCACATCTTTCTTCTGTCATTTCAGTACTATGCACCATCTCTCAGCCCACCCTGGTCAGTCACCACTAAAATGACACTACTTCCACGGGTAGTGACCTGGTGGCTCCCTGCAGTGAAGACCAGATGCCTGCTAGATTACTGTATAGACTCTGTGCTAGCTGACCTAACCTGTTCTGGATTACACTGTTGACTCTGTGCTGCCTGCCCTGACCTCTGCTTGGATTACTATATTGACTCTGTGCCGCCTGCCTTGACCTCTGCTTAGATTACCGTGTTGACTCTGTGCTGCCTTCCATGACCACTCCTTGGATTACCATATTGACTCTGTGCCACCTGCCCTGACCTCTGCTTGAATTACTGCATTGACTCTGTGCCCCTGCTGTGACCACTCCTTGAGTTACCATGACAAACATATTCTTCCAGCCCTGACCTCAGACCATACCCTGACTACTCTCTTGCCTGATCCCTCGGTGCTTCCAACCAGAAGTGCTGCTAGAAATAGCAACCTGGGGGTTCTCTACAGGAAAGATAAAATATCTGTACAGGGGTTAAAATGTGAAAACCAGGAGACCACTTAGACAACACCTTCGTTACCATTATTATTATTATTATGCTGGTGATGACACATATTTATTCCTTTGGGGTCTCTCTGACATCTGGGTCGTTCATTCCACCCCTTCCTCCGATTCTTCCCCCGCATTTTGCAGCAGACTGTCTCACTTTATAATACTGAATTTCAGAGATCTGACATTTATGTTCTCAGCTAAATGACAACCCGGCACATCTGCTGTCAGGTCTCCGCTTATCACTGAGTTATCAAAAAATGTAATTTTAGATTAAAAGTACATCAGTAAGTCTATGGTTTCCAGAAACTGTCACCAGCATCGTCTGCGTCCCCGAGGAGGAAGCCAAATCCTCTGAGCTTAAATCTAAGTCTTACAGGAAATTATAAGAAATCGTGAAGATCATCTCTAGGAGTTAGATGGGTTTATTTGTGAGTTTAGATTGTTTATGGTTTGTTATCAGAATATATCAGGGATTCCTGCGCTAGGGGCGGAGCTAAAGCATCGCTCGTAAGTCTATACTATTATATCCCAATTATCGTCAGTCCACAGGACTATTACAGGCCAATGATTGTCAAAATGTAACTCCTCATAAAGGATGTATAAAGTTATAGTTTCCCTAGTGGTAGTGCATATGGTGGTAATAGAAGGGGAACCTACCTGGAATTGTCAACTGCTGTTGGTGGATCTTATTGTGGTTTTATATATATATCCTAAGTAATGCGTGTAAAGGGTTTTTCTGGGACTTATTAATTGATGACCTCTCCTTAGATCATCAGGGTCCAACACCCAGGACCCCCGCCCATCAGTGCCCATCAGCATTCAGGTGGGCACTGCGGCCTCTTCAGTTCTTACCAAGCACAGCGCCATACATGGTATAGTGGCCGTGCTTGGTATCACATCTTAGCTCATTCACTTGAATAGGCCATGTCACCAATGAATGTGACATCACATGGTTCGAGAAGCGGAAGCTTAGACAGCTGATCCAAGGGGGTTCCAAGTTATCAGACTCCTACAGATCCTCAATTGATGACCTACCCTAAGGAAATAATATACCGTACAACCGACATCCAACTGCAATGGCCAGGATTGGCGTCACCAAAAAGAGAGGGCTCCCTCTGTCAACCCATGGGTGCATGTCGTTGTAGGGTACCAATGGGTGTCCACGTCAGCCTGGTATCTAAAAGTCAGGGCTGTGGAGTAGACGTCAGAGTCTGAGTTAGGAACAGTTTTGGATGGAGTCAGAGTCAGTGTTACCAACTCCGACAAATTAAAAATTAATTATTTTTAATTATATTATAGAATGATTGATTAATATTATATCATAAATTACATGTCTAGTTTGTTAAATATTATATCATTAATTACATGCTTGTTTGACAAATTATATCATTAATTACATGTATTGTTTGTTACATATTACTGTATATCATTAATTACATGCATTGTTTGTTACATATTATATCATTAATTACGTCTTGTTTGTTACATATTATATCATTAATTACATGTATAGTTTGTTACATATTTACTTTCATAGGAATTTAATCACTGGCTTTTTATTGCATTAAAGGAGATTTACGACTTCTGACTGACCCCGACTGTCAACCATGAAGGAGTCAGAGTCAGAACAGGAGTCAGAGTTAGAGTCGGACTGTGGAAAAATAGAGGTGGGGTCCGATCCCCTGCACCCCTATCGATCAGCACGGCATGTGCACAGTGTATGGAGCCGGAGCAAACAGCTCTATACACCGCATAGTGGCCATGTTGAGGCACTGCCACGCAGGAGATCCTTAGAAAATTCACAAGAGAAAACAAAATCCCCAAATGCTTTCATGTCCTGATCTCTATGGCTTCTTGGGGCCCCATGGTTACATATTTGGCCCCGGGGCATAAGTATGAAATTCCAAAAATATTTGTTCCTGGCAGGGATTATGAAGCAATGTAGTCAATAAATGAACGTGCATATTGTGTTCGTGTTTATTCACTTTGTTTGCAAGCCGCTATTTCATAACCCACCATACCTCGAAACTGGTGCAACAAGTTCTGCTACATCTGTAGAAGGGCACTCGAGTGGATACTGTGGACAGAAGAGTGAACGTGACCGCACTAGACTCCTCAAACCCTAAGGAAAGAAAGAATTAGTTAATAAGTCACGATTTGTGTATTTTTAGTCGATGACCCATAGAGGGACCCGACATTTACTGCTCATCTCATCAGCGAGACGCTGTGTTTATAGGCTCAGGAATGTTATGGATTTCCATATGTCTATGTTAGAAGGGACACATGGATTTGATTGGAATTTATATGGATTTCCCATTGTCTCTGTAGGGCGGCTCAACAGATACATCTTATATAAGTTTTATGCCGATATCACTCAGCTCTGCTACACTGGGGCAGCCTGAAAGGGGTTTCCAGGGGTCTGCAAAAAATAAAATAGCTTAATCTCACCTGTCCAATCCTTCACAGCTGCCGCTCCCACAATGCCGACGTCCACGCGGCGCTCCACTTTATGGTTCAGCCCTAACACAACCGGAAATGGCGGTGATTGCCTAATTCTAGTATTGTATATCATGGTGCCCAAAGAAAACGGCCTACATTGGCATACAGTTGTAAATAACAAAGCTATATAGCAGAGGCCGTGAAGCCCCTGGGCCCCAGTGGGCCTATTTGTAATGGGGCCCCTACCTACCTTGTGCCATTTAAAATAGTGGTATATTTTATGTGGCAGAGGGACCTTTGGGGCCTGGTAGCAAGCGCTACCTCTGCATCGCTATAGCTACACCCCTGCTATATACAGTCATATGAAAAAGTTTGGGCACCCCTATTAATCTTAATCATTTTTAGTTCTAAATATTTGGGTGTTTGCAACAGCCATTTCAATTTGATATATCTAATAACTGATGGAAACAGTCATATTTCAGGATTGAAATGAGGTTTATTGTACTAACAGAAAATGTGCAATATGCATTAAACCAAAATTTGACCGGTGCAAAAGTATGGGCACCTCAACAGAAAAGTGACATTAATATTTAGTAGATCCTCCTTTTGCAAAAATAACAGCCTCTAGTCGCTTCCTGTAGCTTTTAATCAGTTCCTGGATCCTGGATGAAGGTATTTTTGACCATTCCTCTTTACAAAACAATTCCAGTTCAGTTAAGTTTGATGGTCGCCGAGCATGGACAGCCCGCTTCAAATTATCCCACAGATGTTCAATGATATTCAGGTCTGGGGACTGGGATGGCCATTCCAGAACATTGTAATTGTTCCTCTGCATGAATGCCTGAGTAGATTTGGAGCTGTGTTTGGATCATTGTCTTGCTGAAATATCCATCCCCGGCGTAACTTCAAATTCGTCACTGATTCTTGTACATTATTCTCAAGAATCTGCTGATACTGAGTTGAGTCCATGCGACCCTCAACTTTAACAAGATTCCCGGTGCCGGCATTGGCCACACAGCCCCAAAGCATGATGGAACCTCCACCAAATTTTACAGTGGGTAGCAAGTGTTTTTCTTGGAATGCTGTGTTTTTTTGACGCCATGCATAACGCCTTTTTGTATGACCAAACAACTCAATCTTTGTTTCATCAGTCCACAGGACCTTCTTCCAAAATGAAGCTGGCTTGTCCAAATGTGCTTTTGCATACCTCAGGCGACTCTGTTTGTGGCGTGCTTTCAGAAACGGCTTCTTTCGCATCACTCTCCCATACAGCTTCTCCTTGTGCAAAGTGTGCTGTATTGTTGACCGATGCACAGTGACACCATCTGCAGCAAGATGATGCTGCAGCTCTTTGGAGGTGGTCTGTGGATTGTCCTTGACTGTTCTCACCATTCTTCTCTGCCTTTCTGATATTTTTCTTGGCCTGCCACTTCTGGGCTTAACAAGATCTGTCCCTGTGGTCTTCCATTTCCTTACTATGTTCCTCACAGTGGAAACTGACAGGTTAAATCTCTGAGACAACTTTTTGTATCCTTCCCCTGAACAACTATGTTGAACAATCTTTGTTTTCAGATCATTTGAGAGTTGTTTTGAGGAGCCCATGATGCCACTCTTCAGAGGAGATTCAAATAGGAGAACAACTTGCAATTGGCCACCTTAAATACCTTTTCTCATGATTGGATACACCTGGCTATGAAGTTCAAAGCTCAGTGAGGTTACAAAACCAATTTTGTGCTTCAGTAAGTCAGTAAAAAGTAGTTAGGAGTATTCAAATCAATAAAATGATAAGGGTACCCAAATTTTTGCACCGGTCAAATTTTGGTTTAATGCATATTGCACATTTTCTGTTAGTACAATAAACCTCATTTCAATCCTGAAATATTACTGTGTCCATCAGTTATTAGATATATCAAATTGAAATGGCTGTTGCAAACACCCAAATATTTAGAACTAAAAATGATTAAGATTAATAGGGCTGCCCAAACTTTTTCATATGACTGCAGTGTCACAACCGCCATACTCTGCAAAAATAATATACTGTAGGGAGCCTAAGTAGATGCACTACACAATATTAAATTAAATACCACCATATAGTGCTCAGACAAACATACAGTAATCTAATAATAGTGCTATACAATGTCTAAATAATAGCACAGTACAGTGCTCAGATAAAATAAAAATACAGCAATCTAATAATAGTGCTATGCAATGCCTAAATAATACTGCCATATAGTGCTCAATTAACACAAACATACAGTAATATTATAATCGTGCTATACAATATCTAAATAATACTGCCATATGGTGCTCAGACGAACCTACAGTAATATAATAATAGTGCTATACAATGTCTAAATAATACTGCCATACAGTGCTCAGACAAACCTACAGTAATCTAATAATAGTGCTATAAAATGTCTAAATAATACTGCCTTACAGTACTTAGACAAACATATAGTAATCTAATAATAGTGCTATACATTGTCTAAATAATAGCACAGTACAGTGCTCAGATAAACATATAGTATTCTAATAATAGCGATATACAATATCTAAATAATACTGCCATACAGTGCTAAATTAACACAAACATTCAGTAATCTAATAATAGTGCTATACAATGCCTAAATAATACCACCATACAGTGCTCAGACAAACATACAGTAATCTAATAATAGTGCAATACAGTGTCTCAAATAATACCGCCAAACAGAGTTCAAAGAACACAAACATATAGTAATCTAATAATAGTGCTATGCAATGTCTAAATAATAGCACAATACAGTGCTCAGATAACACAAACATACAGTAATATGAAAATAGTTCTATACAATGCCTGAATAGTACCACCATACAGTGCTCAGACAAACATACAGTAATCTATTAATAGTACTATAGAGAGTCGAAATTACACCACAAACATGTACTGATAGGGAATTTAGATTGTGCAATGTACTTGGGACAATGTTGATAATATCTCTGTAAAAGCGCTGCGGAATATGATGGCTATATAAGTAAGCAAAATAAATAAATAATACCGCCCTACAGTTAAAATTAAAGATGCTCTCCTTTTATCCAGTTTTTTAACCTTCACTATGCACCTATTTTTACTATATGCATAACAGTGCTGGTAGCAACATTTTTTTTTTTATCTGTACCTAAATTTCATGTTTTTATTGAGTCTGTTTGGTCACAGTGTTATCTCCGTTCCTCCTCATTCCTAAAGATAGGGGGAACTGTGTAGCTATAACTGTATGGCAGAACAGTTCTATCTATGATCAGTGCAGGGAGTGCATAGAGACAACTATGCAGCTATAGCTGTATGGCTGCATAGTTCTCTGTATGATCAATGCAGAGAGTGTATAGAGAGAAATATACAGCTATACCGATATGGCTGCATAGTTCCCTGTATGATCTGTGCAGGGAGTATATAGAGAGAACTATGCAGCTATAACTGTATGGATAAACTGTTCTACCTATGTCCGGTACACTGAGTGTATAGAAAGAACTGTATGGCTGCATAGTTCTCTGTATGATCAGTGCAGGGAGTGCATAAAGAGAACCGTGCAGCTGTAACTGTATGACTGCAAAGTTCTCTGTATGACCAGTGCAGGGAGTGTATAGAGAGAACTATGTAGTTATAACTGTATGGCTGCACAGTTTTCTGTATGATCATGATCATTAGAGGTTCACGAAAATGAAGAAACCTCAATGGTGATGGTCATATACCCCAAATATCAGGTCATCCGTTGTGCCCCCTTTATTAGGGACTGCAGAGGTAATACCCCTTTCTACTACATGAACAGACTTGACTCTGTTACATATGTAACATTCATCATTTATCAAAAAGTTCTTCACACCCCACAGAAGAAAAAACATTCACATGGTATTTAAAGAGCGGAAAGTTCAGATGCCGTGAGATAGGGAAGATGTACTGACTGATAGCCGAGAGCAAGGTGTTCGCTACATGGTCTTATCTGATGGTGTAGTGTTACCGAGGAGGATTGTCATGGTAGTGTTTACTGATAATAGATGATCAGGTGGAAAGATACAGTAACATGAGTCAGAGAGTCTCAGTCCATCGATCTGTACCAGAATATTCAGATGCTTCACCTTCTCTAGTGGAATGTTTTTGACAAGTTTTTGAAAGGCGGCCAAATAGATATCTATTCATTGCTTCTATGTATACCTTATATATACAGGCTGTCGTAAGGCAGATCTGTTATCACAATACAATGTCCTTTTTTAGAGGGTGCCATTCTAGGTGTTGGGACTCCCATCAATCTCGACAACAGGGACCTCTTGTAGCCCTACGAGGGGAGAAGCCATTGCACGGCACACTCTATGGGACTGCTGGAGATCGCCCAGTAACAACACTCTGGGGTCGCACTTGTACAACTTCTCTTCCTATCAGATGGAGGTACAAGGACCCTCTGTCTGCTACTTCATTTACCTCCATGTGAGCTTACCCTTAAAGGGATTTATCAGCTGTATCATGTAGTTGATCTATTCTTAGATTGGGTCATTAACATTAGATCAGCGGGGTCCAACACCCGGCACCCCCACCAGTCAACTGTTTGAAGAGGCCGCAGCATTCAGACAATAGTCGGGGCCTCCTCACTCCACAAGTTCAGCACTATATACACTATAGTGGTTGTGCTAGGTATTTCAACTAGATCCCAAGTAGAGGACATAGGTAGAACGTGTCTACAAAGTCATCCTCAAGTATAATACACACAGATACAATATGTATACAATGTAACAATATGAGAAGTGCATTACAAGGTAACACTCTCGGATCGCCAAGGAACATGCCATACAGGATGGCGATGTCTACACCCTGAGAAGAAGTTGACCAGCAGATAGAGAAATGTTCTAGGAGAGGGCTTCAGATGGCAACCAAAATATAAATTATTAGTTGGCTAAATACTTGGATCTTGAAGGAGTTTTTGCAGGAAAGTTACTTAAAGGAGTTTCCTGGAGCTTTTCAGGATAGGAGATCAGCGGTGGCGTTGGGGGTCAGACATCCTTCATGTCACATTTATCAGTCACAGTTCACACAGATGTTCAGCTCTTTCTTATCGATTTCTGTCCGCTTAATCTCTGTCAATCTCAGATACAGAAGACTCCTGAGATCCCTACTTGTTATAACACGGGGTATATAGCTTCTTGTGTTACTACAGGATAGGCTTTTATATTCATGAAGTATTGATCCCAGGCTTCATCTATAACGCGACTTATTATTACGCCTTTGTGGGTTTGTATTACTTATTTTACAGAAAGGACCTAACACTGACAAATAAGAATGAACTTCTAAGAAGAATAATAAAAATACATTATATTCTAAATAAATTAACAAGAAAAGAAATCAATTTAGTAATAAAAACTGATCCGCAAAATCTAAGACACAGAATATATAATAATATAGATCAATCGACAGGTGAAAGATCAGATCAATAATGCCTAATGAATAGAAAAGATATCCCGTAGACAGCTATATACTCTGAGATAAGGATCCTGACTAGTCATCTAAGAACCCAATTCACACTACACGTAATATCTGACAGAGACTAAATGGATATCGCAGAGGACAGAGGTCTGCGGTCTGTGGTGTAATATATAGAGCAGATACAATGTCTATACAATGTAACAAGCTCATTACAATGTAACAGTCTCTGTCTATACAATGTAACAAGCTCATTACAATATAACAGTCTCTGTCTATACAATGTAACAAGCTCATTGCAATGTAACAGTCTCTGTCTATACAATGTAGCA
>CAMRHE010001926.1:0-20072 GCA_947044405.1 Leptodactylus fallax | reverse complement strand
ATTAGTACATATACATAGCGAGCTCCAGTGCCGGCGTCCCGTTACCATGACAGCCGGGAGCCTTTATGCAGCCAGCAAAAGACGTACCGTTATTTTGCAATGCATTGCAATAATGATCAGACCCCCTGGGGCTCAAGATAAGTGCAAAAAAAAAAATCAAAAAAAGTAAAAAAAAAAATTGAATTCAAATCACCCCCTCTTTCCTTAGGATACATATAAAAGTACTTCAATACTGTGAAACACATACACATTAGGTATCCCTGTGTCCAAAAACACCCGGTCTACAAATTTATTTAAAAAAATTTCCATACGGTGAATGAAGTGCCGAACCACTGGTTTTTTTGCTGTTTTGCCTCTGATAAAAATGCATCCCCGTACACGGAAATATATATATATTTTTTTTTTTTTTGCAAAGTTTTAGATTTTTGTTAAGAGGTTAAAATGTAAATAAAACTATATCAATTTGGTATCCCCGGAATTGTACTGAAACATAGAATACAGTTGACATGTCCTTTTGGCTGCAGAGTGAACGCCATAAAAAGTCGCACAAATGCACTTTTTCCCCAGTACATTGTACAGAATAGTAAATGGTACCATTATGAAGAGCAATTTGTCCCACAAACCCTAAGCCCTCATATGGCTCTGTGAACGGAAAAATAAAAAATGGGGTTTGGGAGGCAGGGAGTCAAAAATGAAAATCTAAAAATGTCACCGGTGGGAAGGGGTTAATTGCTTGTATTTTTATTGGACGCATGTAAGCAAGGGTAAGGACAATTGTGGTGACTTGGGTCGCACACAGGGCTGGGCCACTGGTGATTTCACCGTGAAACATTTATTCATTATCACTTGGTACTTGATATTGGCTGCATGGTAAGGCTATGTTCATATCATCGCTGGAGTCTCCGTTAGAGAGACAGTGGATAGAACACTGTTGTATAATAAGGAGTCATGTACACGGCCAATTCAGTTTTGGATCCCATCTGAGTGAGTTTGGTTTTTTTTGTATAACAGTTTCTGATCCATGTGTAGGTTAACGCATGGTGCATCAGTTTTGCATCTGTTTTTCACTGATCACATTTCTTCAGATCTTTTGTCAATGAAACAGTGAAAAATAGACTCTGGTCAGTAAAAACGGACCTGAATAGACCATACTCTGTATTTAAACAAAATAAAAAAAAAAAATGGAATAGATACAATTATCAGTGACAAAACTGTACATGAGCCCATAGGAAAGTATCGATTCTAATGATATCCATGTGCCATCCATTAAAAAAAACAAAACAAAAAGTACTCTGATGACTTAAATGGATATGTGCATGGACCAAACACCCTGAATTCATACAAATGTATCAGAGAGTCAGGGTTGGTCACATGCCACAGCCAGACCAGAAGGGGGTGGATAACACCCACCAGTACATAGATTACCTTTGGTAAAATTTACATAAGATTTTCAGCAAATAAAGTTTGTGCGAGTACTACTGTAACACTTTTGCTCATCTTGCAGTTAAACTTTTTACCGATGTTTCCATTAAAAATAAAAATAAAAAAATAGCGTGTGAGGAAGAAGTCAAACCATTGCCTCAAACGAAAAAGATATTCCAGCTCTTAGCAAATGCACAACCCTAGTTGCTGCGCTCTCCATTCTGTGCCATTTATGAAACTCTATGTATGGTCTGACACTTTTCATTACAAAAGCTATCGATACCAAAAGAAACTGTCATACCTTTGGAGTAGCAACAACTTGGTGGTGGTCATCTGTTTTTTTTTATGTTTTACAAACTGTTTTGCTTGTTTTGCTGTTACCTTTATTTTTTTTTGAGCACTTTACCTTTGTTATTAAAGCGTTCGCTTTGATGGTGGTCTGGGTATGCTGTTCAGATCCATTGCCTTTTTAAAGTGCGTTTACCATCTGACTACTGGGGGTAGTGAGCTTGTGTGTCCTGGATTCCTATTGGTCTTGAATGCGATAGGTTTTGGCAGCATGTAACTGGGGTGCGATAATTTGCAACCTGAGTGATGGGTAAGTGCAAGGTTGAGTGAGTGGAGTGAATTAACCTGACAGCCGCACCCATGTCACATGCTAGGATGGTCCATATGTGACACGCTTATACTATTGACAGTTGTCAACAGTAATTGCCAAATAATGCTTCCTATAAATATACACTTAAGAACATGGCCTGCATGTAAGCTGTGCTATATATGTTCCATTCTTGCTTTGCTGCATTTCAGAACAATCCACGACCATCCTAGCCAAGAAAGTCTATAAGCCCCATGAGATTCAAGCCACATCCTATAGTGGTCCAAACCCTGTGTTGGGCCTGTAGATACATTTGAAGCCTGAATCATAGGATACAGTACTTCTGACTAGATTTTGGCCAACCCCGTGTCATTCCTACTACTTTTGGTAATAGCTTCCACTGATTCAAGGCTGCTTATTGTGACCTACATTCAACTTCAGATAGGTTTATCACCTTTCTGGTTAGTGTAAAAAAAAAAAAAAAAAAAAAAAAAGAGCAGGGTTTGATAGCAGCATATATTGAGACAAATGTTATTGATTGTATAATAAAAAAAAAGTTGTACAGTTTTCCCAATATACTTTAATTCAATTCTGCACAGTTTTGTGCATTAGAGCGTTGAGTTAGTTAGGAAGGGCGAGTAGTAGGCAGGCCAGCTAGGAAAACAGGGAGGGGTGTGAACGAGAAAGGGAAAGGAAGGGAGTGAAAGAGAGGTGGTGAGAATCAGCTCTGAGTGGCCCAAGACATCATGGTAGTTACAGGAAAATGGAACAGGAAGTGCAGAAGATGCCAGAAGTTCACAGAGAAACCCAGAAATCACTCAAAACACTGCTAAAGGTATTTGGTTGAACTTATTAAACTATTATTAGCACTAACAGACCTTTTTTGAAAAATGATTTGTTTTTTGCCTGGATTGATTTTAAACCCCTTTAAAGGTTTGTGTCTCACTTCAACATAAAGGGAGGGACATCCTTGGGCAGGGGTTCAATCAGAAGCTTGTAGATGGCAGCTAGTGAGTGATGTAGGAGACCCTGACCCTCACCTATACGCAATCATTTCAGGAACGTATATTTGGTCTTGAAGTCCGTGGGGGGAGGGAGTGTACAAAGTGACAGAACTGTAATTCCGGCCATACATCTAGGGGGAGGGAGAAAGATCATCTGAGGGAGAAACCCCTGTGCCCACCCGCCACCCAGAGTCGTTCCGGAGATGGCCAAAAGTCCTGTAGCGGCGCCAATTGCAAAACATCCTGTCAGACAGCAGAAGGGGAACCTTGGGTTTCTCAGGATTGGATAGCATATGGAGTCTAGCGGGAGAGAGTGTCGGAACCAAGCGCTGAGAGCAAATTCTAAATGTTGGGCCAATGGTGGGATGGGAGCGAAGAGATGACACTAGTGAAGATTCTAGCCATGGTATCATCTGTAGTGGCAGCGGAGAGAAGGCCTGTTCAAATGTAAACCCATGGTATAAGCGAGCTATGCCTGCACCAGTCCACAATCCTAGTTAAATGAGCGGCAAAATAATATAATTTGAGATCTGGGAGGGCCAGGCCCCTACTACATTTTGGGTGGGAGAGAAGGGCTCTATTGACTCTTGCTGATTTACCCAACCAAAATAAAATCTATTTGAATCAAGGACAGGGCCCAAAAAAAGGAAAGGAGGACATGAATGGGCAGTGTCTGTAATAGGTATAGGAGTCACGGCAGGATATTCATTTTATAGATTGGTTGCAGTCCGTACGGATTGATGTCAGCATGGGTGGGAAGTTGGTTCGAAAGAAGTCTTTTGGGTTAGGAGTAATCAAGACTCCCAGATATTTCAAGGTCTGGGTAGACCAGCGGAAGGGGAAAGATTGACTCAAAGTGGAGACTTGTTGAGAGAGAAGGGTAACGTTAAGGGCTTCCGACTTTGAGAAGTTAGTCTGAAGTTGCAAAGCCTCGAATACTCATCGAAGGTGGACATTAGGCATGGGAGATTTGGGGGCAGGAGAGGAAGAACAAGTCATCGACATATGCTACCACTTTGTAAAGGGAAATGCATGGGCCACACCAGAAATGTCAGGATGAGATCGAACATGTCAAAGAAAGGGCTTCAATGTCAAGATGAAAATGAGCGGGAACAGAGGGCATCCCTGTCTAGTACCATTGGCAATGGGGAGGGGCTGTGAAAGCAAACCATTAACCCAAACCTGAGCTGAGCGATGGGAGTAGAGAGAAAACCCAGTTCAAAATGTTTTCACGGAGGCCCAACATGAACTGCCAGTTGACCCTGTCGAAGGCCTTCTCGGCATCTGTAGACAAGAGCATGAGAGGCCTGCCGGATATTTTAGAGCCATGGAGGAGGTTTTGGTGGTATTGTTCCTAGCCTTTCATCCAGGCATGAAGCTAGCTTGATTGGGGTGTATAATGTCACCTAACAGAGGAGTTAGTCGGGGGGGGTAAGAATTTTGGCTAGAATTTTAATTTCAACATTCAAGAGCGAGATCGGATGGTGGCTGGGACAAAGGAGGGGATCCTTTCCAGGTTTAGGAACTACAATAATATGTGTGCAGAGTGAGTCTCGGCATAAAGATGAGCCCGATGTTAGGGAATTGAACATCTTTAGGAGGTGGGGGCCGAGATTTGGGTCAAGTTTCTTATAGTAAGCCAGTGGCAACTCACCTGGACCCGGCGCTTTACCCATAGCCATTTGTTTAAGCACTGCAGAGAGTTCCTAATTTGTGATGGGGGATTCTAGGACCTCTAAATCCTCAGCTGAAAGTTTGAGAAGTTCCAAGGAGAATAGTTACGTCCAAATGTGGTTTCGAAAAAGTGAGCTGGATGTGTCAGGATTCGAGGTATCAACATACTATAGCAAGGTGTAGTAATCTCTGAATGCTGCCACAATCTCAGAAGGGAACGTTACTTTCGTGCGGTGAGTAGTTTGGATTTGGGAGACATAAGTGAAAGTCTTTTGTATGCGCAGGGCCCTCGCCAACGACAGACTACATTTATTTATGAACTCATATAAGTGTCTCCGATACTTAACTAAGAGTTGCTTTAGCATAATCAAGAAAGAATGTAGTTCTTCCCGAACTCGCACAAACTGGGCGTGTCTATAGTCTGATGTTGTGGAGAGCTGAAAGTGAGCATATTTGTTGGAGTAGGGACTGTGTGTGATTGGCGTTCTCTCTTCAGGCGAGAGCCATGCTGAATGAGGACCCCACGAATCAGGCATTTATGAGCTTCCCAAATTACAGGAGGGCTAAGCTCCCCAGTCTCCTCTCTAGGGAAGTATTCATTTAGATGGGTTTTAATGTCGGTGAGGACAGTTGAGTCATCTAACAGAGTTAGTTTCCATTGTCATTGGAAGGGGATAGGGGACAGTAGTGATATGGTCAACTTAACAAGGACGTGATCCAAAAATGTAATATTGTCTACTGACGCTGATATCAATGAGTGAAGGTGTTTGTGACGAATAAAGAGGTAGTCAAGGCGAGTGTAACAATTGTGTACCGGGGAATATTATGAGTCATCTCGATCTGAAGGGTGTAATAGCCACCATGAGTCTGTGAGTAGAGATCTCTTTGGAGGAGTGTGTGGCAGTGACTTGAGTAGCCCTAAGAGGATTCAAGTGTGGGATCCAGTACTAAGTTCAGATCGCCCCCGACTACCAGGACCCCCTCCACAAAACCATCAAGCTTCTCTAGGTAGGAGTTAAGAGCCTGACTCTGTCCGGTGTTAGTGAGAGAGAGAGCAATGCGAAGGTGTACATCTGAGATACTATATGTACCTTCAACATAATATATCTGCCTTCTCCATAAGTGTGAGTCTCCAGATGCTCCCAACTCAATGATCTAAATCAAAATGTTGGTCCCTCTGGACTTAAGGTCCGGGGAAGAGCTATGATATGCATGTGGAAACCAAACCTTGGAAAGTTTAAATGTGTTTCCTGCAGGAAAACACAACATGTAGACGCTTACCTTTAAATACCTTGAAAAGAATAGAGCCTTTCCCAGGACTGTGTAGCCCCTTGCCTTTGAGGGATCCCACCAAGAGAAGTCTACTGACTAGATGTCGCCAATGTCAAATAGGCAGGACAGACCACATGAAGGGAGCAGGAGAACCAAACAAAGGACCGACAAAGAGGGGAGGAAAGAAAGAAAAAGGGGGGTGAGGAAGAGAAAAAAAAAAAAAAAGAGGTAAAAGACAAGGGAAAGCAGAAGAGGAAGAAAGGAAATAGAGGAGCAAGAGAAGGAAAGCTGAAAAAGGCCAAGAAGTAGTGTAGGATGACACTATGGATGTTTACAATGGAGGCGGGGGGGGGGGGGGTGCAGGACGAACAATAAACTACGGTCTAACACATAACATAAGTGCGAACATGGTGCTTAAGGAAGCTAATGGAACTTGCCAGTGCAAGGGGATAGGGGGCCATATAGAGCCAATAGAGCTCTAGCAATAAAATCCATGGAGGCCTAGAGAAAAAGGCAACTATAGTATATGCTGAGAGAGGACATAGTAATGAGAAAGACTAAACAGTACAACAGGGGTAGTAAAAGCAGTGTAACAGGAAAGGTAGGAAGGTGGCAGGATAGGTAAGGTTGATCCAACAATGGGTGTAGAGGGTCTTCTCCAGGAGATTGCAGCAGTGGAGATCTTTCTCGTACTGATGCAGAAGAGGGATGTCGGGACCTTCGGCGTCGCCTCTGAGGAAGTAGTTGGGACAGATCCAGTGTGAGCCAATTTTGAATTTCAATGAGTCTAGTGTCCAGGAATGAGAACAGCTCAGGGGAGGTCTGCGGGTAAGCGTAGCAGTACGGAGGCAGAGCCCTCACGGATGATCAGGTGGAATGGATGTCCCCACCGATAAGTACCACCACAGTCCTTAATTAAACACAGGAAAGGTTGCAGGATGCCGCCACATAGCCAGAGTACATAGAGACATCTGGGAAGAGAGTTTTACAGTAGTATCTTCAAAGGATACAGGGCCCATGGACCATGCCCATCTCAGGAAGTGTTCTCTCTCAGAGTAGTAGTGCAGCCGACAAAGGACATCCCGTGGGTTAGCTGGGTCCACGGGGCCGGACTGTTGAACTCTGTCAAACATATACGATGCATCCAAAGGGTGTTGTGTCACCTGGTTGAAAATGGTATTGATTTTGGTGAGCAGGTCATCTGAGGTGCCTTTTTTGGGGATATCCTGCAGGTAAATATTCTTCGTCCACTATTTTCTTGGTTGTCGAGTTGGAGTGCAAAATTCTGGAGGTGAACAACAGAACGGTGGTGGGATCTTTCTACCACAGTGAGTCTGCGGTCCAGCTCGGAGACTGATTGTTCAGTAGTTTTACGGGGGCCCTAGTGAATGACCTGCAGCAATCTGTGACTAACGTAACAAGGGCTACCTACCGTCAGTAACACACTACGCCGCCATGGACTCAGATCCTGCAGTGCCAGACGTGTCCCCTTGATTAAGCCAGTACATATCCGGGCCCGTCTGAAGTTTGCTAGAGAGCATTTGGATGTTCCAGAAGAGTATTGGGAAAATGTCATATGGTCAGATGAAACCAAAGTAGAACTGTTTGGCAGAAACACAACTTGTCGTGTTTGGAGGAAAGTGAATGCTGAGTTGCATCCAAAGAACACCATACCTACTGTGAAGCATGAGGGTGGCAACATCATGCTTTGGGGCTGTTTCTCTGCAAAGTGACCCGGACGACTGATCCGTGTACAAGAAAGAATGAATGGGGCCATGTATGGTGAGATTTTGAGTGCAAACCTCCTTCCATCAGCAAGGGCATTGAAGATGAAATGTGGCTGGGTCTTTCAGCATGACAATGATCCCAAGCACACCGCCAGGGCAATGAAGGAGTGGCTTCGTAAGAAGCATTTCAAGGTCCTGGAGTGGCCTAACCAGTCTCCAGATCTCAACCCCATAGAAAACCTTTGGAGGGAGTTGAAAGTCCGGGTTGCCCAGCTACAGCCCCAAAACATCCCTGCTCTAGAGGAGATCCGCATGGAGGAATGGGCCAACATACCAGCAACAGTGTGTGCCAACCTTGTGAAGACTTACAGAAAACGTTTGACCTCTGTCATTGCCAACAAAGGATATATAACAAAGTATTGAGATGAACTTTCTTATTGACCAAATACTTATTTTTCACCATAATTTGCAAATAAATTCTTTAAAAATCAGACAATGTGATTTTCTGGATATGTTTTCTCATTTTGTCTCACATAATTGAGGTCTACCTATGATGACAATTACAGGCATCTCTGACTAAATACTTTTTGTCCCCACTGTATACTGGGAGTCCCGCCAGTAGTGCAAGGGACAGTTGTGCCGAGTGTTAACTATATGCTCAGCACAATGTAATAGTGTGGAGCAGGAAGGGGTTAGTAGCCGCTGCTCCACTGATTCCAGTGCAGTTAGAATTTTTTTCCTAGCCCCCACCGTTCCTGTTTAAGAAGCGCAGTTAGTTTTGGTCCCTGATGTGCTATAAGCGCTCTGTAATATCAGAAGGGCGGTGTCAGGCAGGGGAGTGTGATTCAGAGCTCCAACCAGAGGAAGCCAGTGTCAGAGCTCAGAATCACACCCCTTGTCTGCTTCTGCCAGACACCGCCCTCCTGACAGTACAGAGTCTAAATAGCATATCAGGCAACAAAACTAACAGCACTTAATTTCTGTTAGTTTTGGTACCTTTCATCATTCGGAACAAGTAAATTTTTGTTTTTTTTAATGTTTATCAGTAGCCCTATTAAACAAAAATGAGTTGGACAACATCTTTTTGAGATTACACATGAACAGAAAAGTGAGTCAAACAAATAGATCATTTATTGTACATGGCAGTGGAAAGGACTGGTAACAGCCCCGGTACATATATACATATATATATATATATATATATATTTTTTTTTTTTTTTTTTTTTAAGTATACCTTTTTATGGTGAAGACGGTGCAACAGATGACAAATATAAAAAGCAAGCATACAGTGATATAGAAGCATTATTCTAAAAAATGTCTCAGATTTGATCAAATTGTGTGACTCATTCCATTATAAATCACCATTTTTTGCCACTTTGTTGCATCTATTTTATAACCTATGCCATTTTCCACACAAAGCACTAAAGGTGGATTTCCTGTATAGGGGCCAATGTGATCTAGAAGGTCAAAGTGCAAATAAAGACAATATTAAGATTGAAGATAAAATTCTGTCTCCATAGAAGAGATAGTGGCTGAACATGATTACCTGTAAGCAAATGTTCTGTGGGCAAGACCACGTCACACGTGCGGCCTGTGCCATATTTAGCGGGTATGTGGTACTAAATTAAAATGGCTATCATACATTTCTACATAGAAATATAGAGGAAGCTAAAAAAAAAAAGACCTAAAATGAAAGTGTGTCTGTTCCTTCATTTAAATAACCATACTGTGCTACATTAATTTCTTTCAATAGGGTTAATGTCCAGTACAAAGATATAGACAACCAGTCAGGTCAGTTCTTAAATCCTCCGCATTGTCCAGCCTTTACAATGAAGTCCTTAAGAAGCATGCCATCCATTTGCCAAAGCGCCATAGTCTGCGTCACTCCTGTGAGATGGCTGACAAAAAATTTGAAGCAAAAATATTCCAAATCCTGAAGGGAGAAAAAAAATTGGGTTCAATTCACAGATTTTTTATAATTTTCCCAACGCTTCATTGAAACATAATAATGAACTGTCTGTACCCTTTACCTATGGTTGACATCCAATATGCTCAGCCTACTCCTAGTATCAATGAACATGCCGCTTTACACCAACAGCAAACCTGTTTATTCCATCTATAAGATTTGTAAGAGAAACAGATGTGAACAGAGCCCAAGTTTACCACTAACATTTCTTATTTCCTTTGATCTGCAAAGGAGTAGAACAAAAACAGCAGTGCCAGATCAGTCATACAACACCAACACTAACAATGGGGTCCATCAGGTTTTTATCACTTCACTGGACAAAACCGCTTGCTGCACTATTGCCCAGTTTTGTTTTGTTTTTTTTTTTACACCCACAGTCTAATGGGGTCCTAATGGGAATAGATGAAATTAACAGGAATCACAAGGTGTATAACAAAGGTGGCTGGACCACACTATCCTGGCCCAAATAGGGCATAGTTCGTAAGACTATTACACCACAGGCCAGGGGTCAGCAGCCTTCGACACTCCACCTTCTGTGAAACTACAACTCCCAACATGCTCCATTCACTTCCATTGGAGTTCCAAGAACAGCAGAGTAAGTATGCATGCTGAGAGTTGTTTTACAACAGCTTGAGTGCCAAGGTTGCCTACCCTTGCCATAGGCCATTCTTCTAATAGCAATCCCTACTGAAGGGTAGCAAGGTGATAAGCTGATCACAAGGTATTCCCCTGCTGGAATTTTTCAGGCACCAAATCACTTTTATATAGTCCCAAAATTACCTGAACAATAGAAATCCACTAGAAATTACCCCATTTTGTAAACTACACCATTGGGTATGTAAACATCTATGGGTATTGTAAACATTTTGATCCCACAGCTGTGCCACTGAATTTATTTGAATTGGGCTGTGAAATTTAAAAAAAAACAAAACATTTTTTCCAACAATATGTAGTTTTAGCTCGAATGTTTTCATTTTCATAAGGAATAAAATATCCCAGTTTGTTATGTAATGTCTCCTGAGTATGGCAATACCCTATTTGTGGTAATCAACTGTTTGGACACAGGAGGACACAGCATAGAAGGAGCAATATTTGACTTTTGGAACTCCGATTTGGATGGATTGGTTTTCAGGAACCATGTTGCATTTGCAGAGTCACAGAGCTACCAGAACAATGAAAACCCAGAAGAAGTGACCCCATTGTGGAAATTACACCCCTCAAAGAATTCATCTTTGGGTATTGTGAACATTTTGACCCTACAGGTGTTTCACAAAATTTATTTGAATTGGTCCGTTAACTAAAACAAAAAAAAAAATTGAATTTTTTTTTCCAAAAAGGTCATTACCCAGATTTATGTAATTTCTCCTGAGTACACGAGTAACCTATTTATGGTAATAAACTGTTTGGGAACGCAGGATGGCTCAGAATAGAAGGAGCATATAACTTTTGGAGTCCAGATTTTGATGGATTGGTTTTCGAAAGCCACATTGCATTTGCAGCCCCCCAAAGGAACCAGAACAATGGAAACTCACTATAAGTGACCCCTTTATGGAAACTACATCCCCGAAAGAATTCATTTTTGGGCATTGTGAACATTTTGACCCCACGGGTGTTTCATGGTTTGCAGGTACCATGTTGCATTTGCAGAGCCCCAGAGGTACCAGTTTTCAGTGACAGGTTATCGTCCTAACAGCAAAAACAAATGCAAAAACATTTCATGTTTGCAAAATTACAAACTGCAAAGTATTCATCTAGGGGTATAATGAGGATTTTTAGTTGATAGTTTTATTGAAATGTCAGTTGGGGCCAAATGGAAACTGTTGCAAATACCCAAAATAAAACCTCATAAAATAGATACCCAGGTAGAATTTAACAAAACATATGAATTAAAATCAATTGAGGTGTGGTACGCTCTAACACAGTCACCAATGCACTGGCCTGGTTTAGATGGGCAGGTCTTGCAGTAGTGCATGGTGTCCCTCCTTATTTCTCTCATGGAGCATACTCGACACCTTTTTGGGGTCTTTTTCCTCTGTGGAGGGGGGGGAACGACATCCAGAAAATGCTGCCCATGAATGATTCTGGAGATTCCAGAAGAACTGCTGCCTTCCCCCCTTCCTGGTCTCCAAAAATCAGTGTCTTAATGATTTTTTTTTTCCCTTGAAAATCAAGAAAGGTCCCCCTATTCCTGACACTTTTATAAAAGGATAAAGGCGTTCTAGACTGCCACTTGGGTAAGGTATAGGGCTAATGTATTTTATACTAGACCTTTGATTTTCGCAGGGCATTGTAGGGCTGCAGAAACTGGTCTGAAAGGTCCACCCCTCCCATGAACTGGTTGTAATCTTGGATACACACAGGTTTTAGAGTCTGTTCTGTGGATCCTCGTATTAGGACTGGGGTGGACTGGTCTGCGTGTATGGTAGTCAAAATAAGGACGTTGCATTTATCCTTAATTTACTCCTGGTAAAATATCTCACTGCAAACAGCCCTACTGTCCCCATGGCACAATTTCTGGTCTGTGAAGGATTTAGGGAGACCCTTTTGGTTCCTTTTAATTTCATGCAACTGTGCCTCTGACAGCAAGGCTCTTCAAAAGGGGGATACTATTGTAAAAATTATCCATATAAATATGATTTTGTGGTCCAGTATGGGGTACATCAATCCCATACTATGCTCCCACTTATTCCCAGGACAGGGGGACACTTTGGGGGCTCTATGGATGAATCTTTCTCCTCATATATGCAGAACCTGCAAGTGTAACCAGATACACTTGTACAGACTTTATATAACTTCACACCACACCTAGACCTCTTGTTAGCAGATATTGGCAGAAGTGAAGCCTAGCCTTAAAGTGTATCAAGGATTCGTCCACTGAAATGCATTTTTGTGGGGTGTATGCTTCTATAAATTTTAGATTATAATTGTCAACTAGTGGACGAATTTTCAAGATCCTGTCATGGCTGGGGTCATTTTGGGGTGGACACTTATTATGGAGAAATTTTTGTAAAGCATCAAATTGTGCTCTTGGCATGGCAAGTCGGTATAGCGGGGACTGATACAGTATGTCACTGCCCCAGTAAGAGCGTCTAGTGGCCTTTTTTGTAAGGCCCATATTTAGTAGAAGACCCCAAAACTTGCGCATTTCAGCGTCATTAGTAGGGCTCCATTTGTGGGGCCTGGAATAATAGCTGGTAAGATTCGATGCAATAAATTGCTCTGAATGGAGGGAGGTTTGTTTGTGCCACCGTTAGAGCAATTAACTAATCTGAAAATGTGTATCTTTTTTTAAGAAAATCAATTTCTCTGTAACTCGTAGTTTTCACATTGGTGCCTGGGGTAGCAGAAAATTCAGGCACTTGAGGCAAATTATTAGGAGGGATCCACATAGGGTCAACTGAATGTGGTTGTGTTTGCACAATACCCCATAGGACGTCTACGGGGGGGCTCTGAACTAGAACTTCCATTTCCTCTCCACTTCCAGAGTCTGAGTCCTCACAAAAAAAGGCATATGCCTCCTTGGCAGTAAGGAATCGCTTGGTCATATTGTAGCAGTTGTTATAAAACTATTTTTTTTTTTTTTTTTTGTTAATTATGAGCCCCAATTCCCACTGTAATATCCCAAACCTTAATTAACTTTCTAACTTTTTTTCATCTTTTTCTACCTATATAAAGTTTATTTTCTATTAATTGATAACCAATGAGGTAATTAATGCTTGATTAATTATTCAATTAATTTGTAATTAAACACCAAAGAGGCTATCACACTGTTTTAATTAAAGCTTCAATTAATTAAGTAAATAAAATTCAATAAATCAGTTAATAAACTAATTAATTTAACACCAAAGTGTCTGTGTCACTGGCACCAAAGAACACTGTGCCACTGATCCAGTAGACAGATCAGTGACAAAACAGAAAGCAGCTCTGGCACGCTGCTTTGACAGGAGGTACAATGTGTGCTGACAGGGGCACAAAGCAGTGCTTCTCTGGGGCACTAGCAAGCACTTTTGGCAATGAGAATCAGTAGATGGGGCACTGAATGCAGAAGATCAGTACAGGGAAATGACGATTGACAAATGCCGGTATGCAGGAGAATGCCGATCAGTGACAGGAGGTGCTGATCGGCACAGGAGAGGGGTGATTAGAGCACTGGGGAGAGTTGATAGGTCACTGTTCTGAATCAGATCAGCACAGGGGAATACCGATATGTATCAGGAAGATCCTGATCGTTGACAGGAGGGTGGTACTGATCGACACTTAGGGTGCTTATAAAACATGTTTTTGACACTGGAGGCACTTCTAACATATTAGCTAGCCAGCTCTGATCTTCTCACAACAGCTAATGAATAGATCGGAGCTGGAGAAGCTGACAAAAAGCTCCCATCCCTGTATCATAACACTGATTGGTCTGTCTGCACCGACAGACCAATCACAGCGATCGCTGACTGAGGACCACTATGATAGACTAAGCTGATGGGACCAGTTACCAAGCTGTCAGCTGTTTTCAGTAATCGGGTCCTGTGCCTGACAGCCCAGTGACTGTTTAAGTGCCTCACGTACATGGGAATGCAGTATTTAACAACATTCACCAAAGTACATGTAGGTGAGAATGTGTGAAGGGGTTAAGAACGTACGGATTTTTTTAGATATATTTTTGATATCCCCATTCACCATGTTTTGTTTTTTTTAAATAATATGGCACTTTTCAATCTATTATGAGTCCCAGTGGCTAGACTGACATTTCCAATACTGTAGAGATCACTTCAAGTTCTCATTAGCAACCCAGACAAAATTATGAAAGGAAATATCTACAGTCATGGCCAAAAGTTTTGAGAATGACACAAATATTATATTTTCACATGATCTGCTGCCCTCTGGTTTTTATGTGTGTTTGTCAGATGTTTTTATCACATACAGAAATATAATTGCATTCATATTAGGAGTAACAGAAGCTTATATTGACAGTTAGAATGAGTTAATGCAGCAAGTCAATATTTGCAGTGTTGACCCTTCTTCTTCAGGACTTCTGCAATTCTCCCTGGCATGCTCTCAATCAACTTCTGGACCAAATCCTGACTGATAGCAGTCCATTCTTGCAGAATCAATGCTTTAATTTTGTCTGAATTTGTTGGTTTTTGTTTGTCCACCCGTCTCTTGATGATTGACCACAAGTTCTCAATGGGATTAAGATCTGGGGAGTTTCCAGGCCATGGACCCAAAATCTCTATGTTTTGTTCCCTGAGCCATTTAGTTATCACCTTTGCTCTATGGCAAGGTGCTCCATCATGCTGGAAAAGGCATTGTTGAGCGCCAAACTGCTCTTGGATGGTTGGGAGAAGTTGCTCTTGGAGGACATTCTGGTACCATTCTTTATTCATGGCTGTGTTTTTAGGCAAGACTGTGAGAGAGCCGATTCCCTTGGCTGAGAAGCAACCCCACACATGAATGGTTTCAGGATGCTTTACAGTTGGCATGAGACAAGACTGGTGGTAGCGCTCACCTCTTCTTCTCCGAATAAGCTGTTTTCCAGATGTTCCAAACAATCGAAAAGGGGATTCATCAGAGAAAATGACTTTACCCCAGTCCTCAGCAGTCCACTCCCTGTACCTTTTGCAGAATATCAGTCTGACCCTGATGTTTTTTCTGGAGAGAAGTGGCTTCTTTGCTGCCCTCCTTGAGACCAGGCCTTGCTCCAAGAGTCTCCGTCTCACAGTGCGTGCAGATGCACTCACACCTGCCTGCTGCCATTCCTCAGCAAGCTCTGCACTGCTGGTAGCCTGATCCCGCAGCTGAAACACTTTTAAGAGACGGTCCTGCCGCTTGCTGGTCTTTCTTGGGCGCCCTGGAGCCTTTTTGGCACCAATGGAACCTCTCTCCTTGAAGTTCTTGATGATGCGATAGATTGTTGACTGAGGTGCAATCTTTCTAGCTGCAATACTCTTCCCAGTTAGGCCATTTTTGTGCAGTGCAATGATGACTGCACGTGTTTCTTTAGAGATAACCATGGTTAACAGAAGAGAAACAATGATGGCAAGCACCAGCCTCCTTTTAAAGTGTCCAGTGGTGTCATTCTTACTTAATCATGACAGATTGATCTCCAGCCCTGTCCTCATCAACACCCACACCTGTGTTAATGGAGCAATCACTGAAACGATGTTAGGTGGTCCTTTTAAGGCAGGGCTGCAATGATGTTGAAATGTGTTTTGGGGGATAAAGTTCATTTTCTAGGCAAATATTGACTTTGCAAGTAATTGCTGTTAAGCTGATCACTCTTTATAACATTCTGGAGTATATGCAAATTGCCATTAGAAAAACTGAAGCAGTAGACTTTGTAAAAATTAATATTTGTATCATTCTCAAAACTTTTGGCCATGACTGTATATACTGTATAAAGATAACAGCAGACCCTTCCCCCTACTACAACACTGAGCTCTGCACAGGACACAGCGTGTCTGCTGTACTCCCATAGAAGACAATGGAGCACATTTATCATCATGTCTATAAACAAAACAAGTGGCTAATCGGTTCGGGGGGGGGGGGGCTATTTGACATGCCCCCCCGAACCGATTACAGGTCTCCAAACAGTAAAATATGCTCCACAGTGGCCCCCATACAGCATTATATGCTCTACATTGCTTCGCCCACACACACAGTATAATATGCTACCCACAGTGGCCCCCCACCCAGTATTATATGCCCCCCACCCAGTATTATATGCCCACACCCAGTATTATATGCTCCACAGTGGCCCCCACCCAGTATTATACTCTCCCCACAGTGGCCCCCACCCAGTATTATACTCTCCCCACAGTGGCCCCCACCCAGTATTATATGCTTCCCACAGTGGCCCACACCCAGTATTATATTCTCCCCACAGTGGCCCCCACCCAGTATTATATTCTCCCCACAGTGGCCCCCACCCAGTATTATATTCTCCCCACAGTGGCCCCCACCCAGTATTATATGCTTCCCACAGTGGCCCCCACCCAGTATTATATTCTCCCCACAGTGGCCCCCACCCAGTAGTATATGCCCACAGTGGCCCCCCACCCAGTATTATATGCCCTCCACCCAGTATTATATGCTCCCAACAGCCCCCCTCCCGCTTCGGTGCTATTATTATACTTTGGGGTCTCCTCAGACCCCAGAGTATAATAATCGGAGGCTCAGGGAAGGTGATTAAAAATAACAAACATTCATACTCACCTTGCCTTACCTTTCCTTGGCATCCTCGCTCCATCCTGCTGTCTTCAGAGTCTTCAGGCCCTCTTCCGATGTCGCTGCTGAGGCCTGTGATTGGGCCTAATCACAGGCCTCAGTCACATGACGAAAGAGCGCCGGAGATAACACTGTGCCAAGGAGAGGTGAGAATATGTATTTATTGTTTTCAGTCACCTCTCCTGGGTGCCCTACCCTGGGTGCCCTATTGGAAAGGGGCCTGCAATATGCCAGGGCCCCTTTCCAATAATAGTATGTATAGCGTTCGGGGAACGCTTGCCGCGGGTCTGTACCCTGCCGGGTCCGGTCGCACCCTCTGCGATCGCGATCGTTACGCCAATGGTTCGTGGGGTCCGCGGTAGCGGCTGCCGCAGGCCTCCTGGCCCCCTAATGTCCCAGGCCCTGTGGCAGCCGCTACTGCAGCTACCCCGGTATTTACGCCCCTGGCTGCATGCTCCAAAGGCAGGCTGTATGACAAAAGTCACAAGGCTCAGCTGCTGCAACTACTAAAGAAGGACTTCACAATTCGAACATTACTCAGCAGGTACAAATCCTGCTGATCTCTGGATTTAACAGCCAGTGCACCTTACTAAAGCCGCACTCTCAGAGCTGGAAGCCTAGCTCACAGCACAAAATTAAAGGTATGTATAGTCAATTTTATTAATTAATACAATGTAATATCCACTTTTCTTTATCACTTTTGGGCAGCACCGTGGCTCAGTGGTTAGCACTGCAGCCTTACAGCGCTGGAGTCCTGGGTTCAAATCCTGCCAAGGACAATATCTGCAAAGAGTTTGTATGTTCTCCCCGTGTTTGCGTGGGTTTCCTCCGGGTACTCTGGTTTCCTCCCACACTCCAAAGACATCCTGATAGGGAATGTAGATTGTGAGCCCTCTATGGGACTGTCAATGTCTGTAAAGCGCTGTGGAATATGATGGCGCTATACAAGTAAGCATAATAAATAAAATAATAAATAAATCACTTTTCACTTCGATTGCAGATTTTTTTTACTCTAGTTTCTGTACATGATTATAGGGGGCTAACATGCCAAAGCTTCTCTTCTGCACCATTAACAGCAGTTGGTGACATGCTTTACAGCATAATCATGGCCATAGGCAGCAACAGACTGAAGCCTGATTAGGGTCTATGGGAGTTTTTTTTTTTTTTTACATCTATTGTCAGTAGTGGATGCAATGATGGATGATATGTGGTGTTATCTTTTATTGTAATACTGTGTTTGTTATGTAAGGGTATGTGCACATGGAGAAATCTGCCACAGATTTTGGATTCCACCCCCAAATCTGCATCCCATTGTTTTCTTTGGGAGGCAGAGATCACAGCAGGACCCAGGAAAAAAAAAAATTAAAAATCAGCGCCCTGCCTGATCTTGCTGCAGATTCCACAGCTCGGGAGTCCCTGCCGATTAGGCCCATTCATCCGGACCTAATCAGCAGAGGAAAGCCACAATGGAATGCCAATGCTCTGCAAAAATTTTCTAAAGGCTCTGCATTGGCATTCTGTCATGGCAATCCCATAGCCGAATACGGCGGCGTCAAATGAAGAGGAAATTCTCTTCATTTTCTGCTGTGTGAACCTAGCCTAAAGAAGGAGACTACAAGATATAGACAAAAAAAGAGAAAAAAAAAAATGTCCATGTCTCAATCCTGGCCTGATACACCTCAGACCTCCCCTGTTAAGTGTTCAGAGAACAATGGTAAAACGGATGGTTAGAAGATTTACCTCTGCCTCGTAGCGGACTGCAGCAGAATGTAAGAGGAAGGCGTTCTCCACAGTTATCCCTCTCCTGATGATATGCTGACATAATTTCTTTAGTCTGTTTTCATAGTAGGATGTCACAAGATCTAGAAGTCCTGCATGTAAAGAGCAGAAAAGTTGACAAAAGACATGAACTAAATAACAGCCTAAAATATGTCACAAAAGTGCAGAAATGTGGCTGGCATTCGCCTTTTCGAAAGATTACCCTAGACAGTTATCACAATTTTGTTCCTTTTTGAGCGACAAAATTGCCAAGTGTGAATCTTGATAGCCTTACATTTACAGACCTTTCCGCACATCTTCAGTATCGCAGGCTAAGTTCACACATTTTGTGGCTCTATCAAGTTTCCCCCTCAAGAATAATGCAGCACCAACCTTGCCAACAAAACGACAGAAACCAATCATGATGCTCCGTGCCAGATCTGGATATGGCTTCATTTACTAAAATGCATGGAAGCTGAAGCCACGTGGAGCAATGACCGCTATATCTGGCCTATGCAGCGTTACAGACCATGAGGACAGGGCTCTGACAACTTTTATAGCCAACAATATTCAGGACAAATCCTAAGACAATGCAGACAGCCTAGGTCAGTCATTACCAACCTTATCTCCTTATAGGAAACCCTGATGAAGGTTTCCACATCTGGAAAACCCACAATGCCATCCTTGCCTCAAAGACACTTGCCATAAGGGTATGTAATGCTTTATGATGCTTTGGCAGTGCTATAATCTGATTCAGATGTGTTTAGCGCTTTGCAAGGCATCTGCGCAAACTGGAATCAGCTTGTCTTCCCTACTTCCACTACATAATTATTGAGACAGGCCGTGTATGCTGAATGTACAGTGTAATACTTGTGGGACTCGCCTACCTATTGGGAGTTTTAAGGTTGAGAATACCAGTCATGCTCAGCATTAGGTATAATACCTGGATTGCTCCTTTAGGAGCTACAGTTTCCCCTAATACTGGCACTTTTATGGGGCATATACAGTGTAACACACAAGTGTATTGCGGGCCATACACTGTGCACTCCTGTCTTAGGGGGTCTGAATAGTGTGGCATATGATCAGTGCACCAACTCCCTGAATTTTCATTCACATACAGTAGGTAAGCTCTCTGTAGGTGTCACTATCCACTAGTATATTTAGTAGATTTACAAGGTATTAGCTAGACTGACAGTCAGGAACTGCAGCACGCTTATATACGCCCTTACTGTAATTGTAGTTATTGTATTACATTTTAGGTACACGTATATCAGTTTTATGGGACATTGACTTTCATTTGTTCATTTTCATAGAATTTTTATATATTATTACTTTTGTCAGATTCAAGTTATTTCTGTGACCATTGTGGGTTTTTCTTTCATTAAACGAGGGGTACCAACAATTTTGTCCACGTGTGTATATACACATCCCTCACC
>CAMRHE010001925.1:0-20252 GCA_947044405.1 Leptodactylus fallax | reverse complement strand
TACTAGGAACACAACAGTATCTCTACCTACATAGATAATACTACTAGGAACACAACAGTATCTCTACCTACATAGATAATACTACTAGGAACACAACAGTGTCTCTACCTACATAGATAACACTACTAGGAACACAACAGTATCTCTACCTACATAGATAATACTACTAGGAACACAACAGTATCTCTACCTACATAGATAATACTACTAGGAACACATCAGTATCTCTACCTACATAGATAACACTACTAGGAACACAACAGTATCTCTACCTACATAGATAACACTACTAGGAACACAACAGTGTCTCTACCTACATAGATAATACTACTAGGAACACAACAGTATCTCTACTACATAGATAATACTACTAGGAACACATCAGTATCTCTACCTACATAGATAACACTACTAGGAACACAACAGTATCTCTACTACATAGATAATACTACTAGGAACACATCAGTATCTCTACCTACATAGATAATACTACTAGGAACACAACAGTATCTCTACCTACATAGATAACACTACTAGGAACACAACAGTATCTCTACCTACATAGATAATACTACTAGGAACACATCAGTATCTCTACCTACATAGATAACACTACTAGGAACACAACAGTGTCTCTATCTACATAGATAATACTACTAGGAACACATCAGTATCTCTACCTACATAGATAACACTACTAGGAACACAACAGTATCTCTACACATAGATAATACTACTAGGAAAACAACAGTATCTCTACCTACATAGATAATACTACTAGGAACACATCAGTATCTCTACCTACATAGATAATACTACTAGGAACACAACAGTATCTCTACTACATAGATAATACTACTAGGAAAACAACAGTATCTCTACCTACATAGATAACACTACTAGGAACACATCAGTATCTCTACTACATAGATAATACTACTAGGAACACAACAGTATCTCTATCTACATGGATAATACTACTAGGAACACAACAGTATCTCTACCTACATAGATAATACTACTAGGAACACAACAGTATCTCTACCTACAGAGATGATACTACATAGGAACACAACAGTATCTCTACCTACATAGATAATACCACTAGGAACACAACAGTATCTCTACTACATAGATAACACTACTAGGAACACAACAGTGTCTCTACCTACATAGATAACACTACTAGGAACACAACAGTATCTCTATCTACATAGATAATACTACTAGGAACACAACAGCATCTCTACCTACATAGATAACACTACTAGAAACACAACAGTGTCTCTACCTACATAGATAATACTACTGGGAACACAACAGTATCTCTACCTACATAGATAACACTACTAGGAAAACAACAGTATCTCTACCTACATAGATAACACTACTAGGAACACAACAATATCTCTACCTACATAGATAATACTACTAGGAACACATCAGTATCTCTACCTACATAGATAATACTACTAGGAACACATCAGTATCTCTACCTACATAGATAATACTACTAGGAACACAACAGTATCTCTATCTACATGGATAATACTACTAGGAACACAACAGTATCTCTACCTACATAGATAACACTACTAGGAACACAACAGTGTCTCTACCTACATAGATAATACTACTAGGAACACATCAGTATCTCTACCTACATAGATAACACTACTAGGAACACAACAGTGTCTCTACCTACATAGATAATACTACTAGGAACACATCAGTATCTCTACCTACATAGATAATACTACTAGGAACACATCAGTATCTCTACCTACATAGATAATACTACTAGGAACACATCAGTATCTCTACCTACATAGATAATACTACTAGGAACACAACAGTATCTCTATCTACATGGATAATACTACTAGGAACACAACAGTATCTCTACCTACATAGATAATACCACTAGGAGCACAACAGTATCTCTACCTACATAGATAACACTACTAGGAACACATCAGTATCTCTACCTACATAGATAATACTACTAGGAACACAACAGTATTTCTATCTACAGAGATAATACTCCTGAGAACACAACAGTATCTCTACCTACATAGATAACGCTACTAGGAACACAATAGTATCTCTACCTACATAGATAATACTACTAGGAACACAACAGTATCTCTATCTACAGAGATAATACTACTATGAACACATCAGTATCTCTACCTACATAGATAACACTACTAGGGAACACAACAGTGTCTCTACCTACATAGATAACACTACTAGGAACACAATAGTATCTCTACCTACATAGATAATACTACTAGAAACACAACAGTATCTCTATCTACAGAGATAATACTACTATGAACACAACAGTGTCTCTACCTACATAGATAATACTACTAGGAACACTATAGTATCTCTACCTACATAGATAACACTACTAGGAACACAAAAGTATCTCTATCTACAGAGATAATACTACTGAGAACACAACAGTATCTCTACCTACATAGATAACACTACTAGGAACACAATAGTATCTCTATCTACAGAGATAATACTACTATGAACACATCAGTATCTCTACCTACATAGATAATACTACTATGAACACAACAGTATCTCTACCTACATAGATAACACTACTAGGAACACAACAGTATCTCTACCTACATAGATAACACTACTAGGAACACAATAGTATCTCTACCTACATAGATAATACTACTAGGAACACAACAGTATCTCTATCTACAGAGATAATACTACTAGGAACACAACAGTATCTCTACCTACATGGATAATACTACTATGAACACATCAGTATCTCTACCTACATAGATAATACTACTAGGAACACAACGGTATCTCTACCTACATAGATAATACTACTATGAACACAACAGTGTCTCTACCTACATAGATAACACTACTAGGAACACAACAGTATCTCTACCTACATAGATAATACTACTAGGAACACATCAGTATATCTATCTACAGAGATAATACTACTAGGAACACAACAGTATCTCTACCTACATAGATAACACTACTGGGAACACAACAGTATCTCTACCTACATAGATAACACTACTGGGAACACAACAGTATCTCTACCTACATAGATAATACTACTAGGAACACAACAGTATCTCTACCTACATAGATAACACTACTAGGAACACAACAGTGTCTCTACCTACATAGATAATACTACTAGGAACACAACAGTGTCTCTATCTACATAGATAATACTACTAGGAACACAACAGTATCTCTACCTACATAGATAACACTACTAGGAACACAACAGTATCTCTACCTACATAGATAATACTACTAGGAACACATCAGTATCTCTATCTACAGAGATGATACTACATAGGAACACAACAGTATCTCTACCTACATAGATAATACCACTAGGAACACAACAGTATCTCTACTACATAGATAACACTACTAGGAACACAACAGTGTCTCTACCTACATAGATAATACTACTAGGAACACAACAGTATCTCTACCTACATAGATAATACTACTGGGAACACAACAGTATCTCTACCTACATAGATAACACTGCTAGGAACACAACAGTATCTCTACCTACATAGATAACACTACTAGGAACACAACAATATCTCTACCTACATAGATAACACTACTAGGAACACAATAGTATCTCTACCTACATAGATAATACTACTAGGAACACAACAGTATCTCTATCTACAGAGATAATACTACTATGAACACATCAGTATCTCTACCTACATAGATAATACTACTATGAACACATCAGTATCTCTACCTACATAGATAATACTACTAGGAACACAATAGTATCTCTACCTACATAGATAATACTACTAGAAACACAACAGTATCTCTATCTACAGAGATAATACTACTATGAACACAACAGTGTCTCTACCTACATAGATAATACTACTAGGAACACTATAGTATCTCTACCTACATAGATAACACTACTAGGAACACAAAAGTATCTCCATCTACAGAGATAATACTACTGAGAACACAACAGTATCTCTACCTACATAGATAACACTACTAGGAACACAATAGTATCTCTATCTACAGAGATAATACTACTATGAACACATCAGTATCTCTACCTACATAGATAATACTACTATGAACACAACAGTATCTCTACCTACATAGATAACACTACTAGGAACACAACAGTATCTCTACCTACATAGATAACACTACTAGGAACACAATAGTATCTCTACCTACATAGATAATACTACTAGGAACACAACAGTATCTCTATCTACAGAGATAATACTACTAGGAACACAACAGTATCTCTACCTACATGGATAATACTACTATGAACACATCAGTATCTCTACCTACATAGATAATACTACTAGGAACACAACGGTATCTCTACCTACATAGATAATACTACTATGAACACAACAGTGTCTCTACCTACATAGATAACACTACTAGGAACACAACAGTATCTCTACCTACATAGATAATACTACTAGGAACACATCAGTATATCTATCTACAGAGATAATACTACTAGGAACACAACAGTATCTCTACCTACATAGATAACACTACTGGGAACACAACAGTATCTCTACCTACATAGATAACACTACTGGGAACACAACAGTATCTCTACCTACATAGATAATACTACTAGGAACACAACAGTATCTCTACCTACATAGATAACACTACTAGGAACACAACAGTGTCTCTACCTACATAGATAATACTACTAGGAACACAACAGTGTCTCTATCTACATAGATAATACTACTAGGAACACAACAGTATCTCTACCTACATAGATAACACTACTAGGAACACAACAGTATCTCTATCTACAGAGATAATACTACTATGAACACATCAGTATCTCTACCTACATAGATAATACTACTATGAACACATCAGTATCTCTACCTACATAGATAACGCTACTAGGAACACAATAGTATCTCTACCTACATAGATAATACTACTAGGAACACAACAGTATCTCTATCTACAGAGATAATACTACTATGAACACATCAGTATCTCTACCTACATAGATAACACTACTAGGAACACAACAGTGTCTCTACCTACATAGATAACACTACTAGGAACACAATAGTATCTCTACCTACATAGATAATACTACTAGAAACACAACAGTATCTCTATCTACAGAGATAATACTACTATGAACACAACAGTGTCTCTACCTACATAGATAATACTACTAGGAACACTATAGTATCTCTACCTACATAGATAACACTACTAGGAACACAAAAGTATCTCTATCTACAGAGATAATACTACTGAGAACACAACAGTATCTCTACCTACATAGATAACACTACTAGGAACACAATAGTATCTCTATCTACAGAGATAATACTACTATGAACACATCAGTATCTCTACCTACATAGATAATACTACTATGAACACAACAGTATCTCTACCTACATAGATAACACTACTAGGAACACAACAGTATCTCTACCTACATAGATAACACTACTAGGAACACAATAGTATCTCTACCTACATAGATAATACTACTAGGAACACAACAGTATCTCTATCTACAGAGATAATACTACTAGGAACACAACAGTATCTCTACCTACATGGATAATACTACTATGAACACATCAGTATCTCTACCTACATAGATAATACTACTAGGAACACAACGGTATCTCTACCTACATAGATAATACTACTATGAACACAACAGTGTCTCTACCTACATAGATAACACTACTAGGAACACAACAGTATCTCTACCTACATAGATAATACTACTAGGAACACATCAGTATATCTATCTACAGAGATAATACTACTAGGAACACAACAGTATCTCTACCTACATAGATAACACTACTGGGAACACAACAGTATCTCTACCTACATAGATAACACTACTGGGAACACAACAGTATCTCTACCTACATAGATAATACTACTAGGAACACAACAGTATCTCTACCTACATAGATAACACTACTAGGAACACAACAGTGTCTCTACCTACATAGATAATACTACTAGGAACACAACAGTGTCTCTATCTACATAGATAATACTACTAGGAACACAACAGTATCTCTACCTACATAGATAACACTACTAGGAACACAACAGTATCTCTACCTACATAGATAATACTACTAGGAACACATCAGTATCTCTATCTACAGAGATGATACTACATAGGAACACAACAGTATCTCTACCTACATAGATAATACCACTAGGAACACAACAGTATCTCTACTACATAGATAACACTACTAGGAACACAACAGTGTCTCTACCTACATAGATAATACTACTAGGAACACAACAGTATCTCTACCTACATAGATAATACTACTGGGAACACAACAGTATCTCTACCTACATAGATAACACTGCTAGGAACACAACAGTATCTCTACCTACATAGATAACACTACTAGGAACACAACAATATCTCTACCTACATAGATAACACTACTAGGAACACAATAGTATCTCTACCTACATAGATAATACTACTAGGAACACAACAGTATCTCTATCTACAGAGATAATACTACTATGAACACATCAGTATCTCTACCTACATAGATAATACTACTATGAACACATCAGTATCTCTACCTACATAGATAATACTACTAGGAACACAACAGTATCTCTACCTACATAGATAATACTACTATGAACACAACAGTGTCTCTACCTACATAGATAACACTACTAGGAACACAACAGTATCTCTACCTACATAGATAATACTACTAGGAACACATCAGTATATCTATCTACAGAGATAATACTACTAGGAACACAACACTATCTCTACCTACATAGATAACACTACTGGGAACACAACAGTATCTCTACCTACATAGATAACACTACTGGGAACACAACAGTATCTCTACCTACATAGATAATACTACTAGGAACACAACAGTATCTCTACCTACATAGATAATACTACTAGGAACACAACAGTGTCTCTACCTACATAGATAATACTACTAGGAACACAACAGTATCTCTACCTACATAGATAACACTACTAGGAACACAACAGTGTCTCTACCTACATAGATAATACTACTAGGAACACAACAGTATCTCTACCTACATAGATAATACTACTAGGAACACAACAGTATCTCTACCTACATAGATAATACTACTAGGAACACAACAGTATCTCTACCTACATAGATAATACTACTAGGAACACAACAGTATCTCTACCTACATAGATAATACTACTAGGAACACAACAGTATCGCTACCTACATAGATAACACTGCTAGGAACACAACAGTATCTCTACCTACATGGATAATACTACTAGGAACACAACAGTGTCTCTATCTACATAGATAATACTACTGGGAACACAACAGTATCTCTACCTACATAGATAACACTGCTAGGAACACAACAGTATCTCTACTACATAGATAATACTACTAGGAACACAACAGTGTCTCTGCCTACATAGATAATACTACTAGGAACACATCAGTATCTCTATCTACAGAGATGATACTACATAGGAACACAACAGTATCTCTACCTACATAGATAATACCACTAGGAACACAACAGTATCTCTACTACATAGATAACACTACTAGGAACACAACAGTGTCTCTACCTACATAGATAATACTACTAGGAACACAACAGTATCTCTACCTACATAGATAATACTACTGGGAACACAACAGTGTCTCTACTACATAGATAATACTACTGGGAACACAACAGTGTCTCTACCTACATAGATAACACTACTAGGAACACAACAGTATCTCTATCTACATGGATAATACTACTAGGAACACAACAGTATCTCTACCTACATAGATAACACTACTAGGAACACAACAGTGTCTCTACCTACATAGATAATACTACTAGGAACACAACAGTATCTCTACCTACATAGATAATACTACTGGGAACACAACAGTATCTCTACCTACATAGATAACACTACTAGGAACACAACAGTATCTCTACCTACATAGATAACACTACTAGGAACACAACAATATCTCTACCTACATAGATAATACTACTAGGAACACATCAGTATCTCTATCTACATAGATAATACTACTAGGAACACAACAGTATCTCTATCTACATGGATAATACTACTAGGAACACAACAGTATCTCTACCTACATAGATAACACTACTAGGAACACAACAGTATCTCTATCTACATGGATAATACTACTAGGAACACAACAGTATCTCTACCTACATAGATAACACTACTAGGAACACAACAGTGTCTCTACCTACATAGATAATACTACTAGGAACACAACAGTATCTCTACCTACATAGATAACACTACTAGGAACACAACAGTGTCTCTACCTACATAGATAATACTACTAGGAACACAACAGTATCTCTACCTACATAGATAATACTACTGGGAACACAACAGTATCTCTACCTACATAGATAACACTACTAGGAACACAACAGTATCTCTACCTACATAGATAACACTACTAGGAACACAACAATATCTCTACCTACATAGATAATACTACTAGGAACACATCAGTATCTCTACCTACATAGATAATACTACTAGGAACACATCAGTATCTCTATCTACATGGATAATACTACTAGGAACACAACAGTATCTCTATCTACATGGATAATACTACTAGGAACACAACAGTATCTCTACCTACATAGATAACACTACTAGGAACACAACAGTGTCTCTACCTACATAGATAATACTACTAGGAACACATCAGTATCTCTACCTACATAGATAACACTACTAGGAACACAACAGTGTCTCTATCTACAGAGATAATACTACTGGGAACACAACAGTATCTCTACCTACATAGATAATACCACTAGGAGCACAACAGTATCTCTACCTACATAGATAACACTACTAGGAACACATCAGTATCTCTATCTACAGAGATGATACTACATAGGAACACAACAGTATCTCTACCTACATAGATAATACCACTAGGAACACAACAGTATCTCTACTACATAGATAACACTACTAGGAACACAACAGTGTCTCTACCTACATAGATAATACTACTAGGAACACAACAGTATCTCTACCTACATAGATAATACTACTGGGAACACAACAGTATCTCTACCTACATAGATAATACTACTGGGAACACAACAGTGTCTCTACCTACATAGATAACACTACTAGGAACACAACAGTATCTCTACTACATAGATAACACTACTAGGAACACAACAGTGTCTCTACCTACATAGATAATACTACTAGGAACACAACAGTATCTCTACCTACATAGATAATACTACTGGGAACACAACAGTATCTCTACCTACATAGATAACACTACTAGGAACACAACAGTATCTCTACCTACATAGATAACACTACTAGGAACACAACAATATCTCTACCTACATAGATAACACTACTAGGAACACCACAGTATCTCTACCTACATAGATAACACTACTAGGAACACAACAATATCTCTACCTACATAGATAATACTACTAGGAACACATCAGTATCTCTACCTACATAGATAATACTACTAGGAACACATCAGTATCTCTATCTACATAGATAATACTACTAGGAACACAACAGTATCTCTATCTACATGGATAATACTACTAGGAACACAACAGTATCTCTACCTACATAGATAACACTACTAGGAACACAACAGTATCTCTATCTACATGGATAATACTACTAGGAACACAACAGTATCTCTACCTACATACATAACACTACTAGGAACACAACAGTGTCTCTACCTACATAGATAATACTACTAGGAACACAACAGTATCTCTACCTACATAGATAACACTACTAGGAACACAACAGTGTCTCTACCTACATAGATAATACTACTAGGAACACAACAGTATCTCTACCTACATAGATAATACTACTGGGAACACAACAGTATCTCTACCTACATAGATAACACTACTAGGAACACAACAGTATCTCTACCTACATAGATAACACTACTAGGAACACAACAATATCTCTACCTACATAGATAATACTACTAGGAACACATCAGTATCTCTACCTACATAGATAATACTACTAGGAACACATCAGTATCTCTATCTACATAGATAATTCTACTAGGAACACAACAGTATCTCTATCTACATGGATAATACTACTAGGAACACAACAGTATCTCTACCTACATAGATAACACTACTAGGAACACAACAGTGTCTCTACCTACATAGATAATACTACTAGGAACACATCAGTATCTCTACCTACATAGATAACACTACTAGGAACACAACAGTGTCTCTATCTACAGAGATAATACTACTGGGAACACAACAGTATCTCTACCTACATAGATAATACCACTAGGAGCACAACAGTATCTCTACCTACATAGATAACACTACTAGGAACACATCAGTATCTCTACCTACATAGATAATACTACTAGGAACACAACAGTATCTCTATCTACAGAGATAATACTCCTGAGAACACAACAGTATCTCTACCTACATAGATAACACTACTAGGAACACAATAGTATCTCTACCTACATAGATAATACTACTAGGAACACAACAGTATGTCTATCTACAGAGATAATACTACTATGAACACATCAGTATCTCTACCTACATAGATAATACTACTATGAACACAACAGTATCTATACCTACATAGATAACACTACTAGGAACACAACAGTATCTCTACCTACATAGATAACACTACTAGGAACACAATAGTATCTCTACCTACATAGATAATACTACTAGGAACACAACAGTATCTCTATCTACAGAGATAATACTACTATGAACACATCAGTATCTCTACCTACATAGATAATACTACTATGAACACAACAGTATCTCTACCTACATAGATAACACTACTAGGAACACAACAGTATCTCTACCTACATAGATAACACTACTAGGAACACAATAGTATCTCTACCTACATAGATAATACTACTAGGAACACAACAGTATCTCTATCTACATGGATAATACTACTAGGAACACAACAGTATCTCTACCTACATAGATAACACTACTAGGAACACAACAGTATCTCTACCTACATAGATAACACTACTGGGAACACAACAGTATCTCTACTACATAGATAATTCAAACTTGACAAGCTGATTAGAAGGGCCAGCTCTGTCCTGAGGAGCCCACTGGACCCAGTGCAGGTGGTGGGTGACAGAAGGATACTGTCCGTGGTGAGCTCCATGCAGAAGAAGAAGTCCCATCCCATGCATGAGACTGTGATCGCGCTGAGCAGTACTGTCAGTGACCGACTGCTCCACCCTAGGTGTGAGAAGGAGCGCTATCGGAAGTCTTTCCTCCCCACCGCGGTTAGGCTGTACAACCAACACCGACCTAAGCGGAGATCAATACACACAGAGAACTGAAATATCTCTCTGCCTGTTATATCCCCCCCCCCCCCCTGCTACGTCCTATCTGTCTGTCTGCTATTAATGTAATGCCTCTCACCTTGGAACATTCCTGTACATGTTGTATTTGTATTTGTATCTGCTTATCTTATCTTATCTTTGCTGCTGTAACACACTGAATTTCCCCACTGTGGGACTATCAAAGGACTATTATTATTATTATTATTATTATTATTATTATTAATACTACTAGGAACACAACAGTATCTCTACCTACATAGATAATACTACTAGGAACACAACAGTATCTCTACCTACATAGATAACACTACTAGGAACACAACAGTATCTCTACCTACATAGATAATACTACTAGGAACACAACAGTATCTCTACCTACATAGATAACACTGCTAGGAACACAACAGTATCTCTACTACATAGATAATACTACTAGGAACACATCAGTATCTCTATCTACATGGATAATACTACTAGGAACACATCAGTATCTCTACCTACATAGATAATACTACTAGGAACACAACAGTATCTCTACCTACATAGATAACACTACTAGGAACACAACAGTATCTCTATCTACATGGATAATACTACTAGGAACACAACAGTATCTCTATCTACAGAGATAATACTACTAGGAACACAACAGTATCTCTACCTACATAGATAATACTACTAGGAACACAACAGTATCTCTATCTACATGGATAATACTACTAGGAACACATCAGTATATCTATCTACAGAGATAATACTACTAGGAACACAACAGTATCTCTACCTACATAGATAACACTACTAGGAACACAACAGTATCTCTATCTACATGGATAATACTACTAGGAACACAACAGTATCTCTATCTACAGAGATAATACTACTAGGAACACAACAGTATCTCTACCTACATAGATAATACTACTAGGAACACAACAGTATCTCTATCTACAGAGATAATACTACTAGGAACACAACAGTATCTCTATCTACATGGATAATACTACTAGGAACACAACAGTATCTCTACCTACATAGATAATACTACTAGGAACACAACAGTATCTCTACCTACATAGATAACACTACTAGGAACACAACAGTGTCTCTACCTACACAGATAACACTACTAGGAACACAACAGTATCTCTACCTACATAGAGAGTACTGCTAGGAACACAACAGTATCTCTACCTACATAGATAACACTGCTAGGAACACAACAGTATCTCTACTACATAGATAATACTACTAGGAACACAACAGTGTCTCTGCCTACATGGATAATACTACTAGGAACAGAACAGTATCTCTACCTACATAGATAACACTACTAGGAACACAACAGTATCTCTATCTACATAGATAATACTACTAGGAACACAACAGTATCTCTACCTACATAGATAATACTACTAGGAACACAACAGTGTCTCTATCTACAGAGATAATACTACTGGGAACACAACAGTGTCTCTACCTACATAGATAATACTACTAGGAACACAACAGTATCTCTACTACATAGATAATACTACTAGGAACACATCAGTATCTCTATCTACATGGATAATACTACTAGGAACACAACAGTATCTCTACCTACATAGATAACACTGCTAGGAACACAACAGTATCTCTACTACATAGATAACACTACTAGGAACACAACAGTATCTCTATCTACATGGATAATACTACTAGGAACACAACAGTATCTCTACCTACATAGATAACACTACTAGGAACACAACAGTGTCTCTACCTACATAGATAATACTACTAGGAACACAACAGTATCTCTACCTACATAGATAATACTACTGGGAACACAACAGTATCTCTACCTACATAGATAACACTACTAGGAACACAACAGTATCTCTACCTACATAGATAACACTACTAGGAACACAACAATATCTCTACCTACATAGATAACACTACTAGGAACACAACAATATCTCTACCTACATAGATAATACTACTAGGAACACATCAGTATCTCTATCTACATAGATAATACTACTAGGAACACAACAGTATCTCTATCTACATGGATAATACTACTAGGAACACAACAGTATCTCTACCTACATAGATAACACTACTAGGAACACAACAGTATCTCTATCTACATGGATAATACTACTAGGAACACAACAGTATCTCTACCTACATAGATAACACTACTAGGAACACAACAGTGTCTCTACCTACATAGATAATACTACTAGGAACACAACAGTATCTCTACCTACATAGATAACACTACTAGGAACACAACAGTGTCTCTACCTACATAGATAATACTACTAGGAACACAACAGTATCTCTACCTACATAGATAATACTACTGGGAACACAACAGTATCTCTACCTACATAGATAACACTACTAGGAACACAACAGTATCTCTACCTACATAGATAACACTACTAGGAACACAACAATATCTCTACCTACATAGATAATACTACTAGGAACACATCAGTATCTCTACCTACATAGATAATACTACTAGGAACACATCAGTATCTCTATCTACATAGATAATACTACTAGGAACACAACAGTATCTCTATCTACATGGATAATACTACTAGGAACACAACAGTATCTCTACCTACATAGATAACACTACTAGGAACACAACAGTGTCTCTACCTACATAGATAATACTACTAGGAACACATCAGTATCTCTACCTACATAGATAACACTACTAGGAACACAACAGTGTCTCTATCTACAGAGATAATACTACTGGGAACACAACAGTATCTCTACCTACATAGATAATACCACTAGGAGCACAACAGTATCTCTACCTACATAGATAACACTACTAGGAACACATCAGTATCTCTATCTACAGAGATGATACTACATAGGAACACAACAGTATCTCTACCTACATAGATAATACCACTAGGAACACAACAGTATCTCTACTACATAGATAACACTACTAGGAACACAACAGTGTCTCTACCTACATAGATAATACTACTAGGAACACAACAGTATCTCTACCTACATAGATAATACTACTGGGAACACAACAGTATCTCTACCTACATAGATAATACTACTGGGAACACAACAGTGTCTCTACCTACATAGATAACACTACTAGGAACACAACAGTATCTCTACTACATAGATAACACTACTAGGAACACAACAGTGTCTCTACCTACATAGATAATACTACTAGGAACACAACAGTATCTCTACCTACATAGATAATACTACTGGGAACACAACAGTATCTCTACCTACATAGATAACACTACTAGGAACACAACAGTATCTCTACCTACATAGATAACACTACTAGGAACACAACAATATCTCTACCTACATAGATAACACTACTAGGAACACCACAGTATCTCTACCTACATAGATAACACTACTAGGAACACAACAATATCTCTACCTACATAGATAATACTACTAGGAACACATCAGTATCTCTACCTACATAGATAATACTACTAGGAACACATCAGTATCTCTATCTACATAGATAATACTACTAGGAACACAACAGTATCTCTATCTACATGGATAATACTACTAGGAACACAACAGTATCTCTACCTACATAGATAACACTACTAGGAACACAACAGTATCTCTATCTACATGGATAATACTACTAGGAACACAACAGTATCTCTACCTACATAGATAACACTACTAGGAACACAACAGTGTCTCTACCTACATAGATAATACTACTAGGAACACAACAGTATCTCTACCTACATAGATAACACTACTAGGAACACAACAGTGTCTCTACCTACATAGATAATACTACTAGGAACACAACAGTATCTCTACCTACATAGATAATACTACTGGGAACACAACAGTATCTCTACCTACATAGATAACACTACTAGGAACACAACAGTATCTCTACCTACATAGATAACACTACTAGGAACACAACAATATCTCTACCTACATAGATAATACTACTAGGAACACATCAGTATCTCTACCTACATAGATAATACTACTAGGAACACATCAGTATCTCTATCTACATAGATAATTCTACTAGGAACACAACAGTATCTCTACCTACATAGATAATACTACTAGGAACACAACAGTATCTCTACCTACATAGATAACACTACTAGGGAACACAACAGTGTCTCTACCTACATAGATAATACTACTAGGAACACATCAGTATCTCTACCTACATAGATAACACTACTAGGAACACAACAGTGTCTCTATCTACAGAGATAATACTACTGGGAACACAACAGTATCTCTACCTACATAGATAATACCACTAGGAGCACAACAGTATCTCTACCTACATAGATAACACTACTAGGAACACATCAGTATCTCTACCTACATAGATAATACTACTAGGAACACAACAGTATCTCTATCTACAGAGATAATACTCCTGAGAACACAACAGTATCTCTACCTACATAGATAACACTACTAGGAACACAATAGTATCTCTACCTACATAGATAATACTACTAGGAACACAACAGTATGTCTATCTACAGAGATAATACTACTATGAACACATCAGTATCTCTACCTACATAGATAATACTACTATGAACACAACAGTATCTATACCTACATAGATAACACTACTAGGAACACAACAGTATCTCTACCTACATAGATAACACTACTAGGAACACAATAGTATCTCTACCTACATAGATAATACTACTAGGAACACAACAGTATCTCTATCTACAGAGATAATACTACTATGAACACATCAGTATCTCTACCTACATAGATAATACTACTATGAACACAACAGTATCTCTACCTACATAGATAACACTACTAGGAACACAACAGTATCTCTACCTACATAGATAACACTACTAGGAACACAATAGTATCTCTACCTACATAGATAATACTACTAGGAACACAACAGTATCTCTATCTACATGGATAATACTACTAGGAACACAACAGTATCTCTACCTACATAGATAACACTACTAGGAACACAACAGTATCTCTACCTACATAGATAACACTACTGGGAACACAACAGTATCTCTACTACATAGATAATTCAAACTTGACAAGCTGATTAGAAGGGCCAGCTCTGTCCTGAGGAGCCCACTGGACCCAGTGCAGGTGGTGGGTGACAGAAGGATACTGTCCGTGGTGAGCTCCATGCAGAAGAAGAAGTCCCATCCCATGCATGAGACTGTGATCGCGCTGAGCAGTACTGTCAGTGACCGACTGCTCCACCCTAGGTGTGAGAAGGAGCGCTATCGGAAGTCTTTCCTCCCCACCGCGGTTAGGCTGTACAACCAACACCGACCTAAGCGGAGATCAATACACACAGAGAACTGAAATATCTCTCTGCCTGTTATATCCCCCCCCCCCCCTGCTACGTCCTATCTGTCTGTCTGCTATTAATGTAATGCCTCTCACCTTGGAACATTCCTGTACATGTTGTATTTGTATTTGTATCTGCTTATCTTATCTTATCTTTGCTGCTGTAACACACTGAATTTCCCCACTGTGGGACTATCAAAGGACTATTATTATTATTATTATTATTATTATTATTAATACTACTAGGAACACAACAGTATCTCTACCTACATAGATAATACTACTAGGAACACAACAGTATCTCTACCTACATAGATAACACTACTAGGAACACAACAGTATCTCTACCTACATAGATAATACTACTAGGAACACAACAGTATCTCTACCTACATAGATAACACTGCTAGGAACACAACAGTATCTCTACTACATAGATAATACTACTAGGAACACATCAGTATCTCTATCTACATGGATAATACTACTAGGAACACATCAGTATCTCTACCTACATAGATAATACTACTAGGAACACAACAGTATCTCTACCTACATAGATAACACTACTAGGAACACAACAGTATCTCTACCTACATAGATAATACTACTAGGAACACAACAGTATCTCTATCTACAGAGATAATACTACTAGGAACACAACAGTATCTCTACCTACATAGATAACACTACTAGGAACACAACAGTATCTCTATCTACATGGATAATACTACTAGGAACACATCAGTATATCTATCTACAGAGATAATACTACTAGGAACACAACAGTATCTCTACCTACATAGATAATACTACTAGGAACACAACAGTATCTCTATCTACATGGATAATACTACTAGGAACACATCAGTATATCTATCTACAGAGATAATACTACTAGGAACACAACAGTATCTCTACCTACATAGATAACACTACTAGGAACACAACAGTATCTCTATCTACATGGATAATACTACTAGGAACACAACAGTATCTCTATCTACAGAGATAATACTACTAGGAACACAACAGTATCTCTACCTACATAGATAATACTACTAGGAACACAACAGTATCTCTATCTACATGGATAATACTACTAGGAACACAACAGTATCTCTACCTACATAGATAATACTACTAGGAACACAACAGTATCTCTACCTACATAGATAACACTACTAGGAACACAACAGTGTCTCTACCTACACAGATAACACTACTAGGAACACAACAGTATCTCTACCTACATAGAGAGTACTGCTAGGAACACAACAGTATCTCTACCTACATAGATAACACTGCTAGGAACACAACAGTATCTCTACTACATAGATAATACTACTAGGAACACAACAGTGTCTCTGCCTACATGGATAATACTACTAGGAACAGAACAGTATCTCTGTCTACATGGATAACACTACTAGGAACACAATAGTATCTCTACCTACATAGATAACACTACTAGGAACACAACAGTGTCTCTGCCTACATAGATAATACTACTAGGAACACAACAGTATCTCTACCTACATAGATAACACTACTAGGAACACAACAGTATCTCTATCTACATAGATAATACTACTAGGAACACAACAGTATCTCTACCTACATAGATAATACTACTAGGAACACAACAGTGTCTCTATCTACAGAGATAATACTACTGGGAACACAACAGTGTCTCTACCTACATAGATAATACTACTAGGAACACAACAGTATCTCTACTACATAGATAATACTACTAGGAACACATCAGTATCTCTATCTACATGGATAATACTACTAGGAACACAACAGTATCTCTACCTACATAGATAACACTGCTAGGAACACAACAGTATCTCTACTACATAGATAACACTACTAGGAACACAACAGTATCTCTACCTACATAGATAACACTACTAGGAACACAACAGTATCTCTACCTACATAGATAACACTACTAGGAACACAACAGTATCTCTACCTACATAGATAACACTACTAGGAACACAATAGTATCTCTACCTACATAGATAATACTACTAGGAACACAACAGTATGTCTATCTACAGAGATAATACTACTATGAACACATCAGTATCTCTACCTACATAGATAATACTACTATGAACACAACAGTATCTATACCTACATAGATAACACTACTAGGAACACAACAGTATCTCTATCTACATGGATAACACTACTAGGAACACAACAGTATCTCTACCTACATAGATAACACTGCTAGGAACACAACAGTATCTCTACTACATAGATAATACTACTAGGAACACAACAGTGTCTCTGCCTACATAGATAATACTACTAGGAACACAACAGTATCTCTATCTACATGGATAACACTACTAGGAACACAACAGTGTCTCTGCCTACATAGATAATACTACTAGGAACACAACAGTATCTCTATCTACATGGATAACACTACTAGGAACACAACAGTATCTCTACCTACATAGATAATACTACTAGGAACACAACAGTATCTCTACCTACATAGATAATACTACTAGGAACACAATAGTATCTCTACCTACATAGATAATACTACTAGGAACACAACAGTATCTCTATCTACATGGATAACACTACTAGGAACACAACAGTATCTCTACCTACATAGATAATACTACTAGGAACACAACAGTATCTCTACCTACATAGATAATACTACTAGGAACACAACAGTATCTCTACCTACATAGATAACACTACTAGGAACACAACAGTGTCTCTACCTACACAGATAACACTACTAGGAACACAACAGTATCTCTACCTACATAGAGAGTACTGCTAGGAACACAACAGTATCTCAACCTACATAGATAACACTGCTAGGAACACAACAGTATCTCTACCTACATAGATAATACTACTAGGAACACAACAGTATCTCTACCTACATAGATAACACTGCTAGGAACACAACAGTATCTCTACTACATAGATAATACTACTAGGAACACAACAGTGTCTCTGCCTACATGGATAATACTACTAGGAACACAACAGTATCTCTACCTACATAGATAACACTACTAGGAACACAACAGTATCTCTATCTACATGGATAATACTACTAGGAACACAACAGTATCTCTACCTACATAGATAACACTACTAGGAACACAACAGTATCTCTACCTACATAGATAACACTACTAGGAACACATCAGTATCTCTATCTACATGGATAATACTACTAGGAACACAACAGTATCTCTACCTACATACATTTGTTCCTGTACATCCATGGCTAAGTTTCTGCTTGCAGATCTTGTAAATTGCCATGAATTTGTCATTTGGCAATTTACAAAAAAATTTCCACACTTGACATGGCCA
>CAMRHE010001924.1:0-20258 GCA_947044405.1 Leptodactylus fallax | reverse complement strand
TGTGGCTACATGTGTGGCAGTGGTGGTAGGCACTAGGTATCTGTGGCTACATGTGTGGCAGTGGTGCTAGGCACTAGGTATCTGTGGCTACATGTGTGGCAGTGGTGCTAGGCACTAGGTATCTGTGGCTACATGTGTGGCAGTGGTGCTAGGCACTAGGTATCTGTGGCTACATGTGTGGCAGTGGTGCTAGGCACTAGGTATCTGTGGCTACATGTGGTGGCAGTGGTGCTAGGCACTAGGTATCTGTGGCTACATGTGTGGCAGTGGTGGTAGGCACTAGGTATCTGTGGCTACATGTGTGGCAGTGGTGGTAGGCACTAGGTATCTGTGGCTACATGTGTGGCAGTGGTGCTAGGCACTAGGTATCTGTGGCTACATGTGTGGCAGTGGTGCTAGGCACTAGGTATCTGTGGCTACATGTGTGGCAGTGGTGCTAGGCACTAGGTATCTGTGGCTACATGTGTGGTAGTGGTGGTAGGCACTAGGTATCTGTGGCTACATGTGTGGCAGTGGTGCTAGGCACTAGGTATCTGTGGCTACATGTGTGGCAGTGGTGCTAGACACAAAGTATCTGGCTACATGTGTGGCAGTGGTGCTTGGCACTAGGTATCTGTGGCTACATGTGTGGCCGTGATGGAACATTGCAGATAAGGCGGTGCAAAGACAGACCACTTTGTCACTGCAAATCAATCAGGTTGCTTTTTGTGACATAAGAACGACAGAAATGCGTAGATAATTTTCTGGCCATGAGGGCACCTCTTACAGGTTACTAAAGCGGTTAACCACCAGATTAAGGACATGTGCCATACAGGGACAATGTGTTACTCGTCTTAACTGCAGCACAACAACCATATTGGTGCCATTGTCACTGGCAACGCTGTCCAATTGTAGTTTCGGCTTGCAGATCTGGCACATAGCAATGGAATTATAGTTTGGCGATGTAAAGAAAAATTTCCCCTCGGGAGATGACCGCGTGTAGTTGCTGCCTCCTACACCGCCAGCAGTCCCACCACCCCCACCCCACGAGCTTCTACTAGGTCTGCCCCGGGTCAGGCCTTTTGAATGTTGGGCCTGCACATTGGCTACCACCCTCTTCATCTGATGTCACCCTGATCTGTATGCCAGAACCTGTCCACAAAAGAATCCTCTTCATCGGCATTTGGGCAGTTACATGGGACGGGTCTCCCTCTGTGATTTGATTTGATGGCGCCCATGTCCAAACTAATAAAATCTAAAATTATTTATTCAAATGGAGAAAAAGTTCCAGAATTGCTTTTTCTTTCTGGTTGGGGCAATAACTCCTGTGATCTCTTCGCCCTCGTACGCCCTTCTATAATACTACTGATCAGAGCGATGGCGCCATCACATTTACCGTAGAGGTAGAGTCACCATCAACTTATCCAAAGAGTTCATCCGGAAAGATGTTACAGAAGGTCTTTGATGTTACAATGGCTCCTGGCTAGGGGGTGGGGTGGGGGATATATTAGGCAGTAAGTGAACAGAACGCTGTGAAGATCATGTGTCGAAAGCAGGAAGAATGGGCAAATGTGACTTGGGAAAGAGCCGAATTATGATGGTGTTTGACTGGGCCAAAGTATCTCTAAGGGTCTTGTTGGTTGTTCCTGATATAGAGGGTCATGGGCAGCCAAGACACATTGATGGGTGTGGGGAGTGTAGAGTAGACAGTCGGGTCCAAGAACTGGATCATGAAGCAATAGAAGATGGAGATCTCGTCCGATTAATCCCATTTTACATCATGTGGATGGCCGGGTGTGGTCGTCACTTACCTAGTGAAGAGATAGCACCAGGTGCACTGTGGGAAGAAGGGGTCAGTGGGGTCAGTGCGATGCTTTGGGCAATATTCTGCTGCAAGCCTTGGCATCATGAGGATATGACATGAACCACCTACTGAATCATTATAAGGGTCAGATACCCCCGTCATGGCAGCGGTGCCCCCTAATGTCCATGTCACACTGCAGATATGTCTGTGAATGATAAACATGACAAAGTAATGAAGGAGGTGACTCGGCTCCAAATCCTCCAGATCTCGATCTGATCGATCATCTGTGGGATGTGCCGGAAAACCTATTCGATCCACGGAGGCCACACCGAGGAACTTACAGGACTGACAGGATCTAGTGTCTTGTGTTAGATACCACAGGAACCTTCAGAAGTCTTGTGGAGTCCAGGCCTCAACAGGACAGCTGAAGGGGAGCAATATCAGGCAAATGGTTATAATATTGTGTCTGATCAGTACTATGACATAAACTGAGGAGAGAGGGATTGTCTACCCAGGGAAAGAAAAGTAGTGGGCATATAACCGTAGAGCTTTCTCCAGCACCTCAGTGGTTTCCCATCCCTGGTGGAGAGGAGACTAGGAGTAGTAGTTCTCCTTACTTCATCTGACTGATATAAGATCAGGCTCTCCCCCGTGTGGCCCCTCTTATAGGTAACTGTATATGACTATCAGCAGACGACCATCTAAATACCTCATTGTCGCAGTCTCTTCCCCCTGCTGAGAATGGATTCCCCCGAGGACGGAGTGAGAGCCGAGTCTCTGGATGAACAGCAGCTCCAGGCCTGGGAGGTCAATGTGGGGCGGACTGGATTATCTTGGGGTGTAGCAGAAAGTTGTTATTTAGGGTCACCCCATAACTACCCCTAGAAGTGTCTGATGTATAGACAGATCTCCAGCAGCTCATGTATTCCGTCACTGTGTGTTTGTGTCTCCACAGATGGATCCAGTAGGAGAAATCCCCCCGAGAGATGTCCCCCGAGTCCTCTGTATTCCCAGGACTGCCCGGAGGAGAATGTCCCAGACAGTCAGCAGGTAGATGGTGCTAAAGTCTCTCCAACATCTGACCATAAAGTGACCGAACTAAAGTTAAAGGGTTTGCCCAAGCTAAAAATATTGATGACCTGTGATGACGATAGGTCATCAATATCAGATCAGTGGGGTCTGACACCCGGCACCTCCTCACCAGTCAGGTGTTCTCAGCAGCTGATAGACAGTGACTGGAGCAGGAAGCAGACAGCGCTGTTCTCTGTGTAGTGGCTGAACAGAGTCACTGCAGCTTAGCTCCTATTCAAGGCTGTGGAGGCTGATCTGCAGGAACCTGGTTTGACCAACTTTTTTTTCCATTGTTTAGGGTGAACGCCTCATTGATGTTAAGGTTGAGGTTAAAGAAGAAGCAGAAGAGGAGACGGATTACTGGTCTGATCAGCAGTGTAAGGAGGGGAGACTTTATCATCTAGATACTACTACTCCCATCATCTCATCATCACATGTCAATCTATTCCATCACTGTGTGTTTCCTACAGATGGATCCATTGCCAGAAATCAGGGAGAAGATGTGACTAATATTAAAGCGGAGGCTGAAGAAGAGAGGATGAGGGGCCATCACCTGTGTAAGAGGGAAGTGGAGGAGGAAATTCCAGGAGGTGTTACCACAGGTACGGAGTAATGAATGGAGAAGGAGAATTCACAGGTTTCTTAAGGTTGGTTCCCCCTTAGAGCTCCTTCCAGTAACTCTCCGGGCAGAAAGTAATTCCAGCTATTAAACTAAGAACAGAACTATAAGCCATAAAGCAGAAGTTATACCGGAGCGTTGTGTGAATACTGGACTACTGGAGATAGATGTGAGGAGTTTCTGGTACTGTTCAGACTGGGGCAGGAGCGTCTCCCTCTCCATCCTGTCATTAGTCATAGTGAATACATTGGGGTAAGTCTCTCTTATTCTCCTTGGTTATCCTAAAGATTAATAGGAATAATTTGTTGAGGTTCTTCCCCGGGGACAATACCTTGGGGTCGGAGTGTCAGAAAGGGTTGAGGATTATCTAGAACTGAATATCGTCCCCAGTCACAATAAGCTGAGAAGGAAAATACAAGTCTGGTCAGGGCGACTACAAGGGCAGACAAGATGGCCCCATCTAGAATGGTTCTGTCACCACAACTGGTTTATCTATTTAGGGTGAGGCCAGTCTGGATGAAGAAGGAATTAAAAAAAAAAAAAAAAGTCACGTTCATTTTCTGTCCCGTTTTTGGGATTCTGGGTAGAATACTGATGTATATACTAAAGGGATTGGCTACTGTATATTTTTTAGGAATGGTCTGGACACACCGTGACCCCCTTACTGATATACTGCCATATACCCATCATCACTGCACTCTTGTCTATATCCCTCTCTTCTGTATACACAATGCTTCGGTCCCAATATGGCCACGGATGTAGGAGCACATCACTAGACCCGTCCATTGAGTAACTCTATGTATGTGCCAGTTATCTATGCCAAGTGCAGTGTTATTAAATGGAGGCCACTGACGGACAAGTCTGATCATGTGATCTTCCATCATCAGCCATGTTGGGACCAGAGCACTTTGTAAACCTGGGAGCTGACTACGTCTACACCAGGAGGTTGCTCTGCTTATTGCAGTATATTAAGTAGTTGCTCACAGTGTTTCTAGCACATTGATAAAAGTAACAATAAAATGGCCAATCCTTTTATATAAATGATTTCTTAGGTGTTATTTCTGGTGTGGCCACTTATTGTAAAGAATCGCGATAAGAAAACATGAAGTGTATGAAAAATGTATTCTAACCACATGGATATCAATAGAAGAAAGTGGATGAAATGTGGAAGGGCCGGTAACCATAAACGTAATGTCTCTGTATCTCCGGGATATGTCACTGATACATTATAAACTGCAGCCCAATTTGATAGGATTAATATGGGTTTCATTATTTATTTTAACAGAAAATCCCAGTAAGATCTCTAAGGGAAACTTCATGTTATCAGTAAAGGATAAAGGAGAAGATGAAGATATGATGGAGCGCTGCTCAGGAGAAAACCTCATTACCCCTAATGTACATCCAGGACATCACAGTACAGATCCATCATATAATCCCCCGAATCATGAGGAACCTTCTGACCAATCACAGATTGTGACCCCAAGTACCAGCCAGAAAGAGGGGAAAAGGTTTCAATGTGATGAATGTGGAAAAGGGTATACACAAAAATCACATCTTTATAAACACAAAAAAATTCACACAGGAGAGAAGCCATATTCATGTTCCGAATGTGGAAAATGTTTTACTCAAAAAGCAAATCTTGTTACACATGAGAGAAGACACACAGGAGAGAAGCCATATTCATGTTCAGAATGTGGGAAATGTTTTAAAGATAAAGCAACTCTTGTTAAACATGAGAGAATTCACACTGGAGAGAAGCCATATTCATGTCCAGAATGTGGGAAATGTTTTGGAGCTCAATCAAGTCTTCTTAAACATAAGAGAAGTCACACAGGAGAGAGGCCATATTCATGTTCAGAATGTGGAAAATGTTTTAAAGATAAAGCAACTCTTGTTATACATGAGAAAATCCACACTGGAGAGAAGCCATATTCATGTTCAGAATGTGGCAAATGTTTTACTCAAAAAGCACATCTTGTTACACATGAGAAAATTCACACAGGAGAGACAATGTATATATAATGTGGCAAATGTTTTATTTGTAAAGTCCAAGAGAATTGACAAGGTGGGGAAACCATTTTGATGATCTGTACGTGTGAAATTAAAAAAAAAAAAAAAAAATAGAAGAAATCTTATTCTTGTTTGAAATGTGGGAAATTCTTCATTTTTGTAACCCATCAGACCATATATAGTGTAAGTGAATATCTGTTAGTAAAGAGAAATTGGGGAATATTGTCCATATGGTGAAAGTCTTCCATGAATTAGTGCCAGACCAGTCCATATAGGATTGTATCAGAGCAGATCCTAAGACAGATCCAGAGGTCTGTGAGGAGGTCATCACTACTTGTAGGAAAGGTCAGAAAGTCTTAGGAGAAATCCCAGCAGGATGATGTAAAGCACATGGAGTCTGGAATCTCTGCTGAAGATCACCACTCCTCTGTAACAGCATCGGCTCCTATAGGAGATTCAATGGCCTTGAAGACAGATTGCTTGGTGTTGGACGCAGTCAGAGAGGAAACGTTAGGGATAAACTTCCTGTAGAAATTGTCAGGGAGTCTCTGTAAAGCCCTGAGGGTGAGGCCAGTTGATCATGACATGATCTTCTCTGCAGCTTCTCGTCTGAGATAATGTAGCCAAGGAAGATTTTTCAAACTCCCATTTCTCCAACTTGGCAAAAAGTTGACTTTCAAACAGCCATAGGAAGACAAGATGAACATGTTTTCTGTGGGATGTGAGGTCTGGAGAGGAAATTAAGATGTTGTCGAGGCAATGACCACGCAGATTTACAGCAAGTCATGGAAGATGTTTACAAATTCTGGAAAAACAGCTGGAACATTCTTAATCCAAAGAGCATGACTAGATATTCAGGATATTCACCTCAGGTGTTAGAGGATGTCTTACATGCAACACCCTCACGAATGTGCATATTCCCACCACAATGTGTACATGGCTTGTTGTGGTGGTAAGCTGGAGAGGTCCTGTGTCTCTACCATCAGGCACAAGTTTCTTGTCCATGAGTTTCACATGATAAAGGAAAATTATAATCCTAGTTTTTGCTGCTTTTACGAATATTCTATTTCTAATAGATTGTGTTCTCATGGTGCGGGGAAGGTAGCTCAGTAGCAGCAGTGGTGCGGACTCAACCAGTCAGTTATAGGGACGCAAAACAGGTTTATTTAATGAAACCGCAAAATAAATAAACCTTCACGTCAGGCACAAATATGAGCAAAACAAAATACAGCCTTAACTTCAGGCACAAAAACGGTGTGAAAGAAAGTCCTGCTCGTCAGAGCTCTAACTAAACAGCAAAAGCAAACTAACTATACGTGTGGCTTACTACCTTCGTTATATCGATGATATCCTTGTCATCTGGACTGCAGGTGAGGAGGCCCTACTTCAATTCCATAATGACTTCAATGACTTTCACCCGACCATCAACCTTAAACTTAGCTATTCAGGGAGTGAAATTCACTTTCTGGATACCACAATATACATCAAAGACCACCGGCTACTCACATCAATATACCACAAACCCACAGACAGAACGGCCTACCTGAGAAACGACAGCTTCCACCCCAAGCACACAAGACAATCTATAATCTACAGCCAGGCTATACGATACAATCGTATTTGCTCCGACAAAACAGACCTGGACAAGCACCTCCTGGATCTCAGGATGAAATTTCTCAGATTGGGATACAAACCAAAAGTGACAGACAACCAATTAAACAAAGCAGCAGCCATTAACAGAGACAGTCTGCTCACATATAGAGAGACCCAGAAAGAAGCCCGAGTGCCCCTAGTAGTCACCTACAACCCACAGCTGGAGATCCTACGAAGGATTGCCAAGGCGCTCCAACCTGTACTACATAGGGACAACAGACTCAAGGACATATTTCCAGTCCCCCCTCTCCTCTCCTTTCGACAACCACCAAACCTGAGGCGCATTATCGTCCGGAGTGCCCTGAAGGCCCCAACTGAAAATGGCGCCTCACCTTGCCTACATAAAAGGTGCATGACCTGCAAGCACATCCACACCGCTGACAGTGTACCTATCCCACAGTCACAGCAGGTGCACAGAATTAGGGGGACATTTTCCTGCAGGTCTTCCAATGTGGTGTACCTCATAATGTGTGTGCAATGTCCCACCACAGGCCGCTATGTGGGGGAAACAGGGCAGAGACTCAGTCAGCGCATGAACTCACACAGATCCACCATTAATAACAGCAGAACCGATCTCCCAGTGGCCGCACATTTCTCCGGAGAAAACCACTCTATTGAAGATTTGCGGGTTGTGATTTTAATGGGACATTTTAAGACACAGGAGAAAAGAAAAGAAATGGAGTACAAATTTATGCAAAAATTTCAAACTCTGCAATTTGGACTTAATATTCATGCCAGCTTCATGTCACACTATGTTTGAACCATGAACTGAACTCAATATTCATGCCAGCTTCAAATCACACTATGTGTGACCTGTGAGGGTCACAAATCACCTCCTGATAGCAAACAGATAACAGCAAGAATTACTGATCCCTCCGTCACGCACCACAAGTTTCCAGACTGTTTTTTTGACCTGTTGTAAATAACTTCTCTACTTAGATTGCAATTTTTTTTAAGGACTCTAAAATGCTTTGAAGACCATGTGTATAAAAATCTGTTAATTTTCAGTTCTTGTATCACACCATGTCTGATGAAGGGAGCGAGTACTCCTGAAAGCTTACTTATAAATATACTCAATTAGCCTCTAAAAGGTATCGCCTGATTTCTTCACTCTTCCACTACTTTCAATGGCTAACACGGTACAACATTATACTACTAACAGCCACGCAAACAAGCAACTTAGCACAATCCAGTCTCACCAGACTCAGTGTATCAGGACAGACCCAGGCGCCTCCTCTCACTCCCAGGATTTGCCCTGAAGTGCAGGCTCTGGAGCCTTTTATGGCCCAGTAATGAGTCTGGAACCTAAACCTGAGGCTGGAGCCTATTCAAGACCCGCCCTGGACCACAAATAGGTCATAAATCTGGGGGAGATATACCGTGAATTATAAAGAAAGAACAATATTACCTGAGAGGGGGGAGCTTGTGCTGCTGTTAGGACTAAGGGAAAGCAGATTAACATCATAATCAACGATTTCTTTACGTCCTACAACAGCACAATACGGGGATGTAGCAAGCAGATTCCCTAGGGTGGGTTCTCTCACACTACAGTGCTTAAGCCAGTATGAATGTCTAAAGGCAGAAGCCTCTGAACTACGGACATCTAACCGATAGTGTTTAACAAAGGTCAGTTGAGATGATCAAAAAGTGGCTGCACAAATCTGCTCAAAAGGCAAGACCGAGGGGGCGGAGCTCTACCATTGATCCTGGTGGCAGCTTGAGCCTTCAGCTCCATCAGACCTTGGGCTAAAGTGATTCTCCAACTTCACAATTCTGTCTGAAAATGGGCAACATCACTAGAGATAGGAACCCTGGCACCCCTGGCATGCCGGGAGGCAAACACCAGCAGCCTGGCATGCAGAAATACTTCCGAAAGAAGGCTGCACACTCCCCTCTATTGGCACGCAAGATGGCCAAGGAGGACTTTAGCAACGGGGAGGCAGCTAAAGATTCTGATATGGACAACATCCCCAGCAATGATTTCCCAGAGGTTCCAACGAATGTATTCACTAAATCCTTCTTGAGCAAAGCGCTATCACAGGCTGTAGCATCGGTTCTCTCTGAGCTGGCTAACCTAAGAGCAGATTTTAGAGCGGTAGGCAAGCTAGTGGATAATCTAGAAACCCGTTTCTCAGACATTGTCTCTCACTCTGACCATCTTGCACAACAACTCTTGGAGCAACGCTCCCATCTCAACAAGGCTCTCTCACAGATGGAAGATCTGGAGAATAGAAATCGCAGACGCAACCTGCGGATCAAGGGCCTCCCTGTGTCTCACCAACCTGGTGCCCTGGGTAACTTTGAACTAAAAATACTAAATATCAAGAATAAATTGTAAATACCCAAAATCAAATATAGAAAATATGGGATGTGTCACTATCCTAATAAGGTATATTAAAATATATAAATCTTTATTGAATCAAAGTTAAAATAATGAATCTGTCACTTCAAAAATATTTAATATAGCACTAATCAATAATATTGACCAGCAGCATAACAACCTAAAGCTGGTCATTAGATGGCGCTGCAAAAACAACAGAGTGCCCTTTCATTATCCGTATAGCATTCAGCAGGTAAAATACGTCTGTCATAGGGCACCTGTCGTCTATCAAGAAACACCTAGCTTTATGGCACTCAACAGGTAGCCTACCTATATCATAGGATACTTTTCATCTATCATAAAACACCTGACGCGTTTCTAAAATAAAAATAATTTCTATCCTGTCATCAGAGGTGGAGAATTCACTAAACTAATATAGCACCATTTTCTGGGATTTGAAAGCTATATAGCAGCGTTTTTTTGAAGAGCTATAGTTTCTCCTGCACCCCATTCCTGTCATCAGAGGTGGAGAATTCAATAAACTAATATAGCACCATTATATGGCAATAGAAAACTATGTAGCAGCATTTTTTGAAGAGCTATAGTTTCCCCCCACTCCCCGTCGGCTCTGATATATGGCCGTAACATGGGAGCGCGGGCACCGGCCTCTTAAAGTAAAACATACGCACCCTCCAGTCAACAACAGCGAATCAAAGGGCGCTACATCGATCAGTCTATCACCAAAGAGACATTCGCGCATGCGCAGTCAATCACCAATCGCGCGGTGTGATGATTCTGCCTAAATATGGCTATAACTCAGCTATATTTTGGTCTCTGGGTATAGGATATCCCTTCTTCCTTGCTTGCATACTGTGAGCAGCTACAAGCCTAGGTGCATATTGGCAGTAGCGTCTAGGCTGGAACAATAGGGCTCCATTGTATTCCTATACAGCCCTGGCTGATCAAACAATAGTGCATTGTTCAAGCCTGGGCTGTTGACCAGATATGACTGATAACGGTATCAATTCACTTTGTCTCATCTACATACAAAGGGTCTGAACGTGATTGAATTAACTCATCAGACATACTGTCGCCGGTGACCTCATTCTGGGAGGGGGCATAAAGGGTATAAAAGATGAGGTAAGAGATATTGCAGGAGATTACACTATGGAGATTTATGCAGGAGACCATCACAGACTATCACTAAGAGATCATGCTATGGAGACTTTGACTGACATGCTACTATGAGCAGGCAGGTTGGAATGCTGCTGCTGACGATGATGAGCCTTCAAGAGACTGTTTTGAGAGCATGCAGGTGGGATTATCGTTTTAATGCCACATGCTGAGAAGCCTCCACTGGTGACTCACACATGCCATGTGTGAGTGTTGGACTATAGAACCACATCAAGGACATATGTGGTAAAGTAATCATTTCACCTTTAATCCCTTTTATTTTATTTGTACTGTATCTTGCAACTAGTAACTTAATGCTTGCATATGTCTGCATATCTGTTCTGATCTGTATATGTTAGATTTTAATACCGACCCATTTAGGGGTTAATAAATATATAAAATTTAGAATGCTTGTCTTGTATTTATCCGGTGTACCCGGCACTCACTGGCGGTGAGTGTGGTTTTTATATGAAAGAGGACTCAGGGTGTGGCCAAAGCGGTTTGGCGCGCGGAGGATCTTTCACATTGGTGGCAGCGGTGGGATCTTAGGATAAACGGTGTGTGTTGGTGACCTATATCACTCACATGCTGGGGATTATGGTAATCCTATGAGACAAGCTCGGTATTAAAACAAGCATTAAGATACAGTGAAAGTTTGATACAGTGCTGTTCCCCTCCCTTATTCTTTTTATTCTATCCTATCTTTTATTTGGCAAATACCAGTGGATGGCTAGTGGGCTCAGAAGCAGAGCTCCAGAATTGCTGAACCATGCTTTTTGAGATCCTGAGCGTATGGCTGAAATGGAGGCAGCCACAGCTATGCAGAGTCCTAATTTTGGGACTAGGCCAGGAAGTGCAGCAAGCAGCCCGGTCCCAAGGATTACTTCACCAGGAGAGACCATTAGCCCCAGCCTTGTGGGAGGAATGGCTTCAGTCTGGCAAATGGCTCTGCAGCACTTAAGCACCAGGGACCCTAACATATACCTGCAGGTGTTGAACTGGTTTCAGGAAGCTGTAGAACGACAGGCAGAGAGAGAGAGGAAAGCGGCAGAACGAGAACGGCAGGCTGCTGAGCGACAGGCAGAGAGAGAGAGGACAGCGGCAGAACGAGAACGGCAGGCTGCTGAGCGACAGGCAGAGAGAGAGAGGGGAGGCTGCTGAGCGACAGGCAGAGAGAGAGAGGAAGGCTGCTGAACGACAGGCTGCTGAGCAACAGGCCGAGAGGGAGTTTCAGCTTGAGCTCAAAAGGATGGAGCTCTCCCAGCAAGCGCAAACTCCAACAACCCTGCACAGACCCTCAAGTTGGAACGAGAGGCCAGGCCGGAGTTCACCACAGCCGTCTGTTGTCAGGTCGGGTGAGACAAGCTATGCCCCGGGTGGTCCCTTCCCTGTCCCAAGAACTCTGGGCACCCTAGTGACCTTCCCCAAACCCCAAGGGGAGGTGCGGCGGGGCCATGCCTGTAACCCGACAGGACATTTCAAGAAGGAGTGCCCCAACCGCCCTGAGAACTTCCCTGCTTCCCAAGCCACAGCAGGTGGCCCATCTGTGTATCTGGATGTGGGTGCAGGAAAGGTAATACGGACTGTGGGACTATTGACTGATTTGCCTAATAATGTACTGTTGGGAACTGATGTAGGACCTATGATGTCCCAATATGGGGTGGGGAGCAACCCAATTTACTGTGATAAACTGTCTATGATTAATGCTGATAATGTGTCTGTCATATCTGCAGAGAGGGCCCGTAACCCCCTCTCTGAGATACTTCCCCTGGCAGTCAATGTATATGCTAATGAGTTGCCTTCAGCTGAGAGCAGGGAAGATGCAACTGAACTTCCTGCAACCCAGCTCAGCAAAAATGTTATTAATGCTTTGTGCACCCCCGTGCTAGGAGCCAATGAGACTAAGTCTGTAGACACACCCACATCTGCGGGGGCGTCGCCCTCCCAGCTTGTTAATCTGTCTACCACAAATCTCATTGAGGCCCGGTGTGAATTAACAATTGCTAATGAAGGTACTGTCAATGTAATTGCCAATGCTTGTTGTGAAAATGTACAGGGTAGCTCTTCTGAGTCACTGGAAGCGACTTCTACTATTTCGCCCAGTGTATCCGATAAGCACCCAACTACTGACCATGTGCCAGGTGGTCAGGTAGGCTATGTGAATCTCATGGCCGATCCAGGTGAGGGACGGACTGCTGGTAGTGCGGTGTTAGCCCGCAGCCAGAGTGCTACAAGGGTGGAGGGCGTTCCGACCCTTGAACCGTTGCCTACACCACCTGGAGTCGGTGCTGAGACCGCCATGACTAGCCTCACTCCCTTGAAGCTGGAGGAGTCCGGCCTGTATGAGACATACACATCTCTTCTGTCCAGTTCTATTCCAGGAGTGCCCATGGCCCAAGTGCAGATGGCATGGGGTACTGGAGATGTGATCCAAGAAGAGGGTATGTCCAATGTATTACCTGTCAATGTATTGTGGGGGGATGGTTTGGGGAAGTATGATCTCAGTCATTTGCCCAAGGTATCACCATCACCCACCCAAGTACAGGAGGAACAGGACGTAGGCCCAAAGGGGCAAGGCGTCTGGGAAGGAGGACAGGGTCCAAACATGCCTGTGCCAGAACCCGAGGTGCCCCTAGGTTTGGAAGCAGAGGGGGAGGTGCAGAATCCCCTAGAACTCTCCCAACTAGCGGCTAGTGTGGGGAAGACCCCGAGAGAGCAGGCCAAGGGTAGCCGGGAGAGCAGAGATTGCCAGGATGGGATCTCTGGAATGGTACCCCAAGGGCCTGAGGTCATGACTGTGGCTCCACGGGGTGCCAGTACTCAGAAAGCGGACCCAGAACAGGCAGGAGGTAGCCAAGTGTACGTGGCTCAGAGCCTGGGCCTTAGAAGTGTCCCTAGTCAGACTAGAGAGACAGAAGGGGCCGGCAGCTATGTAACATGCACCTCTCTTGTGTCTCACTCCAGCCAAGAGTTCAGAGAGCCTGTCCAAGCTGACCCTAGTCTGGACATATTGAAGGCGCATGGCGCTCAACCACCCTTAGAGTCTGACAAGGCCCGAGTCTGCTGGGACCCCGGGGGGAAGGTGAGAAAGCCTTGGGGCCAGAGCCTGAGGAGCTGGAGGCGGAGGTGCTTTCAGAAGAGGGGCGTAGGCCCCTACTTCCTGCAAGCCCCATCTAAAGGGGGAGGTGTGATGATTCTGCCTAAATATGGCCATAACTCAGCTATATTTTGGTCTCTGGGTATAGGATATCCCTTCTTCCTTGCTTGCATACTGTGAGCAGCTACAAGCCTAGGTGCATATTGGCAGTAGCATCTAGGCTGGAACAATAGGGCTCCATTGTATTCCTATACAGCCCTGGCTGATCAAACAATAGTGCATTGTTCAAGCCTGGGCTGTTGACCAGATATGACTGATAACGGTATCAATTCACTTTGTCTCATCTACATACAAAGGGTCTGAACGTGATTGAATTAACTCATCAGACATACTGTCGCCGGTGACCTCATTCTGGGAGGGGGCATAAAGGGTATAAAAGATGAGGTAAGAGATATTGCAGGAGATTACACTATGGAGATTTATGCAGGAGACCATCACATACTATCACTAAGAGATCATGCTATGGAGACTTTGACTGACATGCTACTATGAGCAGGCAGGTTGGAATGCTGCTGCTGACGATGATGAGCCTACAAGAGACTGTTTTGAGAGCATGCAGGCGGGATTATCGTTTTAATGCCACATGCTGAGAAGCCTCCACTGGTGACTCACACATGCCATGTGTGAGTGTTGGACTATAGAACCACATCAAGGACATATGTGGTAAAGTAATCATTTCACCTTTATTCCCTTTTATTTTATTTGTACTGTATCTTGTAACTAGTAACTGTTAATGCTTGCATATATCTGCATATCTGTTCTGATCTGTATATGTTAGATTTTAATACCGACCCATTTAGGGGTTAATAAATATATAAAATTTAGAAGGCTTGTCTTGTATTTATCCGGTGAACCCGGCACTCATTGGCGGTGAGTGTGGTTTTTATATGAAAGAGGACTCAGGGTGTGGCCAAAGCGGTTTGGCGCGCGGAGGATCTTTCACACGCGGCTTTGCCCACTAATGACATCATAGGAGCCCGCCCTGTAAACAATAGCAACACGCTATCACTGCATATTAACACAGGGATACCGATCGCAGGTACAAAAACTATATAAATAGGGCCCAAAATACAAAATGGAATGAGGTACTAATATATAGGGCAAATAGGAAGAACCACATGTAGACTTAAACACGTTTCTAGAATAAAAATATTCTAACCAAAGAAAAAAATGAAAACCTGCATCTGTGGCCACCAAACAGGAGAGCCCGGCAAAATATACAATATAACACATGACACTAAATAAATGAAGTATAAGAAATAGTGTCATTAAGCCCTAGAGGTTTCACTGTTTTTAAATAAAAAATCCATCGTGCCTCTCGTTGTAAAACTTTACGATCAAAATCACCTCCCCTAGGAGATGGATACACAAGTTCAATTCCCTGAAATTTCATATTAGAGGCTTCTCCTCCATGAGTACTCCAAATGTGTCTAGCAATGGGAGTGTCGTCCTGTCTCACAATGTCATTTACATGGTCACGGATCCTTCTACGGAATTCCCTCACTGTTTTCCCCACGTACTGGCGCCGCTGAAGTGGCTGCCTGGTCGGCAGCTCTGAGACTCTCTCTCTCTTATTTTTTTCTTTCTCTGTCTGTTTTTTATCTCTCTACTTAATGGACTTTACACTATGAAGAAATGAAGAAACAAAGACTTGGAATTGGACCTTTGTGATACTTTTTTTTTTTTTTTTTATCTGTCTTTTTGTCCTGCTGAAATGGGGACTCTTGTGTCTGCAGGCATTTCTTTTGTCTACACAAGAGAGAAATTATTGCAGCTTAGAGTCACAACAACAGGGCTGCATACCATTTGCCCACCCATCCCCCAAGAACTCTGGAGAAAGAAAAAGCGGGGGAGGGGCTGCAGAGCAGGAACACTTCAGAGGATTAAAAAGAGGCGTTACCGACCAACTGTTCCCTCCATCATTATGGGCAATGTGAGATCTCTTGCAAACAAGATGGATGAACTAACAGCGCTCACCAGGCACCATCAGGAGTTTCGGGTGTGCAGCATGATGCTACTTACAGAGACTTGGCTCACTGAAGTTACTCCTGACTCTCTGGTCTCCTTGGATGGTTTTAAACTCCTTCGGGCAGACAGGACAAGGGAGAGCGGTAAGCGGAAAGGAGGGGGGCTGGCAATGTTTGTGAATAATAGATGGTGCAATCCTAGGCACATTGTGATTAAGGAGCAAACTTGCTGTAAGGACATTGAACTATTAGCTGTGAGCATGAGACCTTTCTATCTACCAAGGGAACTATCACATGTCATCGTGATAGCTGCATATGTCCCCCCCTCTGCGAAAGCTGACGCTGCCTGCGAGGTCCTACAAGCCACGCTGAGCCAGTTACAGTCTCAGCACCCCCAGGCCCTCCTTCTTGTGTCTGGCGATTTCAACCATGCCTCGCCATCATCCACACTTCCCAGTTTCACACAGTATGTAACCTGCCACACAAGAGACAACAAAACACTGGACTTGTTCTTTGCCAACGTGAGGGAGGCATATAACTCATCAGCCCTACCGCCCCTGGGAAGATCGGATCACAACCTAGTACATCTCCGACCTGTGTACAAGCCACTTGTACGTAGAGAACCAGCTGTCACCTGCACAGTGAGGATATGGTCCGAGGAGAGTGATGAGGCTCTGAGGGATTGTTTTGACACAACCGCATGGGAAGTTTTGCAGGATTCGTATGGAGAAGATATAGAAGGACTCACACACTGCATAACGGACTACATTAATTTTTGTGTGGACAACACAGTACCCACAAAAGTGGTGAGGTGCTTCTCCAACAACAAACCATGGATTAACTCTGATATAAAAACACTACTTAAGGAGAAAAAGATGGCATTCAGGACAAGAGATAAGGAGGGGTTGAGGGAAGTACAAAAGGAGCTGAGGCATCTAATCAGGCAAGGAAAAGCCAGTTATAAGGAAAAAATGGAAAAGCAAATGGAAAGAAAAGACATAAGGGGGGTCTGGGAGGGGCTTAAGTCAATTTCGGGTCATAAACAGTCGGTCTGCCAGATTGAGGCAGATGTTAACTGGCTTAATGAACTAAACCTATTCTTCAACAGATTTGATCACACACCAGCTCCTCCCACCCCAGAATGTCCTTCAGCTCCCCTCACCACAATGACTTCACCCCATTCACCCCATGTGGCTACTTCCCAACAGACCAGTAAATCCAGAAATCTGTCTTTATCTGACCACAGTCTGACCTTCACACGGGCCCAGGTGAGGAAGGAGATGAAAAAGATCAAGGCGAGGAAAGCCGCAGGGCCAGATGACATCAGTGCAAGGCTAATTAAGACTTGTGGGGACCAGCTGTGTGGTATAATTACATATATGTATAATATGAGCCTGAGGCAGGAAATAGTCCCTGAATTATGGAAATCTTCTTGTGTGGTACCAGTTCCAAAGAAACCTCACCCTATGGACCTCAACGACTACAGACCTGTAGCACTGACATCCCACTTGATGAAGATCTTAGAGAGATTGGTTCTCACACATCTTCGCCCTCTAGTGAGCCCCGCTATGGACCCTCTCCAGTTTGCTTATCGACCGGGCATTGGGGTAGATGATGCCATCATCCACCTTCTGCACAGGGCTCTGTCTCACCTGGAAAAACCAGGGAACACGGTGAGAATAATGTTCTTTGATTTCTCCAGTGCTTTTAACACCATACAGCCCAGGTTACTGAGAGACAAGCTGGGCCTTGCTGGAGTGGACCACCACCTCTCCAACTGGATCCTAGACTACCTCACAAATCGACCTCAATACGTGAGAGCCCAAGACTGTGTGTCAGGTACCGTGATCTGTAATACGGGGGCACCTCAGGGTACGGTTCTCGCCCCTTTCCTCTTCACACTGTACACTGCTGATTTTAGGTGCAACTCATCTAGCTGCTACCTACAGAAGTATTCTGACGACTCTGCAATAGTAGGCCTCATCACAGACGATGATGACAAGGAGTACAGAGAACTGAACCGGTTTTTTGTGGACTGGTGCCACCAGAACCACCTGAAGATTAACGCGGGGAAGACCAAGGAGATGGTGGTGGACTTCCGTAAAGGCAGATGCCCTCCAAAACCAGTGGACATCCTGGGGACGGGCATCGAGATTGTGAACACCTATAAGTACCTGGGTCTGCTCCTTAATAATAAGCTGGACTGGGCAGATCATATGGAGGCCCTGTACAGGAAGGGCCACAGCAGGCTCTACCTGCTTAGGAAGCTGAGAGCCTTTGGAATCCGGGGGGCACTTCTTAGGACTTTCTTCAACTCGGTAGTGGCATCAGCCATCTTCTTTGGAGTGGCCTGCTGGGGGAGCAGTATATCAACCAGGGACAGAAATAAACTTGACAAGCTGATTAGAAGGGCCAGCTCTGTCCTGGGGAGCCCACTGGACCCAGTGCAGGTGGTGGGTGACAGAAGGATACTGTCCGTGGTGAGCTCCATGCGGGAGAATAACTCCCATCCCATGCATGAGACCGTGATAGCGCTGGGCAGTACTGTCAGTGACCGACTGCTCCACCCTAGGTGTGAGAAGGAGCGCTATCGGAAGTCTTTCCTCCCCACCGCGGTTAGGCTGTACAACCAACACCCACCTAAGCGGAGATTATTACATACAGAGAACTGAAATATCTCTCTGCCTGTTAAATCCCCCCCCCCCCCTCTGCTACGTCCTATCTGTCTGTCTGCTATTAATGTAATGCCTCTCACCTTGGAACATTCCTGTACATGTTGTATTTGTATTTGTATCTGCTTATCTTATCTTTGCTGCTGTAACACACTGAATTTCCCCACTGTGGGACTATTAAAGGACTATTATTATTATTATTATTATTACTGGGTACCACCGGAGTAGGTGGCCAAATATCCTATTCCCTGGGATTTACAATTGATAAAATTCTTATTTCGATATTCCCTTTTAGTGTTGGTGCTTGAGAAGGTTTTACTAACATCCACGAAGTCACATGTCCGACACTTGCCACAACGATATGGACCAACCATTTCACCAGCTTGTTTTTGTAGCCAGTTGTCCGATTTCATTGATTTAAAATGGCTGTGTACTAGCCTATCACGGACATTCAGTCCTCTGTGATAAGAAATGGATGGTTTCAGATTCAAACTAGGTCCAACATCAGGATCTGATCTTAATATGCTCCAGAATTCTTGTAGTATATGTCTAACTTCACAATGAGACCTATCGTAAGTGCCAATAATTCGTACCTCATTTTTATCACTTCTCCTTCTGGGCTGTAACAAACTACTCTGCTCACAGGCACTTTGTAAGACCCTGTCCGGATACCCCCTAGCTCTAAATCTATTACGCAGATTTGCAGCTGCATTTTGATAATCTGAGAATAATGTACAATTCCTGCAGATACGCAGGAATTGTCCCTTTGGGATGCCTCTGCATAGAGAATCTGGCTGCCAACTATCCCAATTTAAAAGGCAGTTGGTAGCTGTCTCTTTACGGAAGATATTTGTTGAAAGTCTTCCATCAGGGGATTTACAGATCTTTAGATCTAAAAAAGTAATAGATGTTGCCTGAATATCTGCTGTAAAAAATAGGCCAAGGTCATTAGTGTTGAGCGATCTAACAAACTCTACATATTGGTCCTTCGTGCCACTCCATAGCACCAACACATCATCTATAAATCTAATCCACATCAGAATCATTGATGACCATTGTTCCATCGTCTCTGAAAAGACCACCTCCCTCTCCCAGCAGCACAGATATAAATTTGCGTACGTAGGCGCACATGGACTCCCCCATGGCTACACCTCTGAGGTGGTGGAAGAAGTGGTGGTCAAATAAAAACGTGTTGTTAGCACAAAATCAAGAAGCTCCAAAACTAATCCATTACGAGCCACAAAGTGGTTTCCCCTTGTTTTTAAGAAGCCCCCCACAGCTCCACACCCCTTATCTTGGGGTATGGAGCTGTAGAGGGCCTCCACGTCCAGGCTAGCCAGCCAAGTATCGGGAGGTACAGTTTAAGGTCGTCTGTGGTGTCTTTAATATATGAAGGCAATGATAAAACAAAAGGCCTTAATATCTCATCAATGTAAAGCGAGGCCTTCTGAGTGACACTGTCAATCCCTGCTACTATGGGTCTCCCTTTCAACGGATTAACCCCTTTTGTGAATTTTTGGGAGCGCATAAAAGGTGGCTCTAACCGGATGGACAGGTAACAAAAATGCAAATTCGCTATCATTAATGAGTTGTTCTTCCTTGGCCTTTAACAAAATAGTTTTGAGAGGTAGCGAGGTGTGGGATCCTGATATAGAACCTCATAACATTACCTATCATCAAGAATATTTTTACACATTCTGATGTAAATATCACGATCCAAAATAACTAAATTCCCCCCTTTGTCTGCTGGATTTATTACAATTGACTCATCCCCTCCAAGCTCTTCAAATTTACTTATTCATCATATGTCAAATTATATCCAGATGTTAGAGG
>CAMRHE010001923.1:0-20331 GCA_947044405.1 Leptodactylus fallax | reverse complement strand
GCAGCTCCTTTCCTCCTCCTCCTCCTTCCTTAGCTCTAAGATGCTGCCTGAGGCAGGAGGGGGGACACCTTTGAGCCCCATATCTAAGGATCTGTTAGGGCCACACAAATGCAACGGGATTCATTTTAAAGATGTGATACCAAGATCACCATGATAGCCCTTATAGATTCAGAGCGATTTACTGTTAAAGCCATGTTGGGAATTGAGATCTGCATTGGGATTTCAATGACCAGCATAGTTTTCACCAGAGAATCGCTCAGGATGTGTAAGGACTATCATGGTGATCTTGGTATCATTTTAAAGATGAGATTCTCATCTATAAAATTAATCCAAGTGCTTCTTTATAGCTTTTACCGATCCTGAGCAATTCGCTCAGGTACAGTAGTGAAGCCGGCTTCACTACTGTACATAAACTGCAGAAAGCCGCATCCATCTTCAGGCAGCACCCAGCGGTATCTGGTGCTAATGAAATTTTAAGAAAGCCAAATAGAAACACCTTCCTCGCCTCCTCTCCAATTTGCCCAATACAATCCCTCCTGCCCTCCCGCTAGTTACGCCTCTGCGCTATATGATCACGGAATGGCCATATTATTAGTTAGATGGCTCTTAGCACCTGTATACAGGACATCTGATAGCTTACTGCTATATGGTCACAGTATGTCCATATTATTGGTTAGATGGCTCTTAGTGCATGGGTACAACTGGTGTCTTACCGCTATATGGTCATAGTATGGCCATATTATTGGTTAAATGGCTCTTAGCCCCTGTGCACATTTGGTATCTTACCACTATATGGTCACGGTATGGCCATATTATTGGTTAGATGGCTCTTAGCCCCTGTGTATATCTGCATATTACTGCTATATGGTCACGGTATGGCCATATTATTGGTTAGATGGCTCTTAGCACCTGTCTACATCTGGTATCTAACCGCTATATGGTCACAGTATGTCCATATTATTGGTTAGATGGCTCTTAGCCCCTGTGTACAGCTGGTATATTACCGCTATATGGTCACAGTATGGCCATATTATTGGTTAGATGGCTCTTAGCCCCTGTGTATATCTGCATATTACCGCTATATGGTCACAGTATGGCCATATTATTGGTTAGATGGCTCTTAGCCCCTGTGTACAGCTGGTATATTACCGCTATATGGTCACAGTATGGCCATATTATTGGTTAGATGGCTCTTAGCCCCTGTGTATATCTGCATATTACCGCTATATGGTCACAGTATGGCCATATTATTGGTTAGATGACTCTTAGCACCTGTCTACATCTGGTATCTTACTGCTATATGGTAATGTTATGGCCATATTACTGGTTGTATGGCTTTTAGCGTCTCTGTACATGATCCAGGGCTGGCGTTAAGGGGGGGGGGGGGGCAAACTGTACAATTTCCCAGGGCCCCCATGCCCAAAGGGGCCCCTGGGATCCGGAGCCTATTATATTGTGTGGAGGCCATTCTGGAGCATATTATATTGCGTGGGGTCACTGTGGGGTGCATATTATACTGTATGGAGCATACTATATTGTGTGGGGCTGCTGGGGAGCATATTGTACTGTATGGGGCCACTAAGGGATAGTATACTGTGTGAGCCACTGTGGAGTATTGTACTGTGTGGAGCCTTATATACCATGTGGGACAATTATGGGGGGCTCAGGGGAGCATTTTATACTGTGGGGGCCACTGTGGAGCATTATATACCATGTGGGGAAACTGTGGAGGGTTCAGGGGAGCACTTTATACTGTGGAGCATTATATACCATGTAGAGCATTATACTGTGGGGGGGGGGCTCAAAATTCCTGCTGACAGCCCTGTGTGCTATGTCTGCATCACAGCTCCCTCACTATAATCTTGCACATACGTGTAGTGCCCCATGGCCATGTCATTCCCCATACAGTACTGGGCATGAACTGGCCATGGTGTTATTGGGGCCTGCACAGTACTATAGGGGCTGACTATACGGGGAACATACTCAGTAACACCAGATAGTCAGCACATATGTAAGACTTCAGTGACGGAGCCGCGGTGTAGGCTATTAGCAGGAAGCTGCTGGGTGGGGCCCCAGAACAAGTTCCTCTGGTGGGCCTAAGGCCCTTCAGTCCGACACTGTATAACGGAGAACTATTATATATAAGGGTGGGTTACTATATATAATTGGGAAACTTAAATATGTGGGGGCTATTATAAGGGGGAACTATTATTTATAAGATGGGCTATTATTTATAAGGGGGGAACTATTATATATAAGGCATCCATTATAAGGGGGAGCTATTATTTATAAGTGGGGAACTGTTTATAAGGGGGGTATAATTGCTAAGTGGGCTTATTTATAAAGGGGGCTATTAGTGATAATGGGGACTATTATTTATAAGGGTAACTATTATTTATGAGGGGGCTATTATTTATAAGGGAGCAGTATTATTTTTACGGGGTGACTGTTACTGATAAGGGGGATATTACTGATACAGGGCACTATTTATCATTTATAAGGGCGCTATTACTGATAAAGGTGTAATATTATTTATAAGCAGGGACTATTATTTATAAGGAGGCGCTATAATAACTGATGACTGGGTGCAAAAATCTATTAGGTGGTACAAAAGGTGCTCATTTGTATTGTGTGTGGTAAATGGGGCTTGTTATTACTTTTTTGTTGGCAGAAAGGAGGCGTTATTATAGGGGCTGCCACTGGAAGACGATGGTGTTTGCATATCAGCATTTGGGGCCTCACCTTTAATTGTGCCCAGTGCCCCACTTTGTCTAAAACTGGCCCTGGACACAAGTACTGTGACCGCTATATGGTCCCGGTATGGACATATTATTGGTTAGATGGCTCTTAGCCCCTGTGTACATCTGGTATATTACCGCTATATGGTCCCGGTATGGCCATATTATTGGTTAGATGGCTCTTAGCCCCTGTGTACATCTGGTATATTACCGCTATATGGTCCCGGTATGGCCATATTATTGGTTAGATGGCTCTTAGCCCCTGTGTACATCTGGTATATTACCGCTATATGGTCCCGGTATGGCCATATTATTGGTTAGATGGCTCTTAACCCCTGTGTACATCTGGTATATTACCGCTATATGGTCACGGTATGGCCATATTATTGGTTAGATGGCTCTTAGCCCCTGTGTACATCTGGTATATTACCGCTATATGGTCACGGTATGGCCATATTATTGGTTAGATGGCTCTTAGCCCCTGTGTACATCTGGTATATTACTGCTATATGGTCACGGTATGGCCATATTATTGGTTAGATGGCTCTTAGCCCCTGTGTACATCTGGTATATTACCGCTATATGGTCCCGGTATGGCCATATTATTGGTTAGATGGCCCTTAGCTCCTGTGCACATCTGGTATATTACCGCTATATGGTCCCGGTATGGCCATATTATTGGTTAGATGGCTCTTAGCCCCTGTGTACATCTGGTATATTACCGCTATATGGTCCCGGTATGGCCATATTATTGGTTAGATGGCTCTTAGCCCCTGTGCACATCTGGTATATTACCGCTATATGGTCACAGTATGGCCATATTATTGGTTAGATGGCTCTTAGCCCCTGTGTACATCTGGTATATTACCGCTATATGATCACAGTATGGCCATATTATTGGTTAGATGGCTCTTAGCCCCTGGGTACATCTGGTATATTACCGCTATATGGTCACAGTATGGCCATATTATTAGTTAGATGGCTCTTAGCTCCTGTGTACATCTGGTATATTACCGCTATATGGTCCCGGTATGGCCATATTATTGGTTAGATGGCTCTTAGCCCCTGTGTACATCTGGTATATTACCGCTATATGGTCCCGGTATGGCCATATTATTGGTTAGATGGCTCTTAGCCCCTGTGTACATCTGGTATATTACCGCTATATGGTCACGGTATGGCCATATTATTGGTTAGATGGCTCTTAGCCCCTATGTACATCTGGTATATTACCGCTATATGGTCCCGGTATGGCCATATTATTGGTTAGATGGCTCTTAGCCCCTGTGCACACTTGTCCAGGACTGAATAGTGCTGCCTGGCCGTGCACATGTCATGGTCTTTCTCTCGTCCACTTTTATTAGTTTCCATCTTGTGTTGTTCCTGTAGTTACATAGTGAAGGGAATGGCGAGGAGCGTGTAGTGGCCCTTTTGTATGGAGCGGAGGACAAGCTCAACTTTTATCTTGCCCGTTTCAAAAGTTTGGACTGCACCAAATTTCTTGATTGGTGTTTTTGGTTCGGAAAGAGAGGATCTTTATCGTCCATAGCTCAGCCAGGGGTGCACCTTCCATGAGGTGACCTGAGGTGATGGTATCAGACGGCGTCTCATGGAATAATCTGAGAGGCGACATCCACACTCCTGTGCAGGCCGGTCACCGCTGTCACCTCTAGGCGGCGCTGCACTTATGTCACAACACAGAAGAACTGACTTTCTTTAACTTCAGCTGCGGCGCCCCTGGAGGCGGCAGCGGAGCCGGCCTGGACAGGAGCGTGGATGGGGGAGGAAAAAGGGCACTACTTATTACAATAATGCACTAAGTAGCGGCCGATAAGAAGAAGAAATGCTGCCCCCAGTCATATACTTGGCAAGGCGGCTTAAAAATGGAGTCAGATATTTTGGGGGGCCCATAAATAAAGAGGTCATATACTATGGGGGGCCTAAAAAAGGGGGTCATATATTTTATAGGCAAAAAATGGGGTCATATACTGTGTGGGGGTCAAGAAAAGGGGTCAGATATTGTGGGGGTGGCAAAAATAAGGGGGGCCATTATACAGTGTGGGGGCCAAAAAAAAAAAAAAGGTTGTGTAAAATGTTGGGGCCAAATATGGGGATTTTTTTATCTGCAAATGGGGGGCGTGTCCTATAATTTTAATTAGGGCGGACCCATCCCACAACCAGACATAGCGGGGTTAGGTATCTCTTTCCTTTTGGGGGACCCCTCTATAGTGGGCGGCAGAGGCGAGGTTCACCCCTGAGCTCAGCGCACCAGTATGAATGGAAATACAGAATCCCCCGGAGATCTGTAACATAAAATCCTAATGTGAGGAGACTGAGCAGAAGAAAAAGCTGTTTGGGTGGGCCGGGCGGACTGACCTGGTCAGGCCCTGCTCTGAGCCGACACAACTGAATGGGGATTGTTGTGCATCACGTCCCTTCTCCACCCAGTTATATAGAGAAGCTGAGCCCTATTTATAGGCCGCTAGTCACACATCCTTCAGCCTTAGGGAGACGCCGTCAGTCTGTCCTGCCAGAAAACACAAAATACATCAAATGGAAGAGATAAAGAAAAAGAGCAAAGACCTCCCCCCCTACTGCAACCTCCGACTACACCGAGGCCTGACTAACAGGGAGACGCACCAGAATTTACTGACCTTTCATTTCCTTTGCCATCAGCTCATTTGCATACATGACAAAGCGAGCGATGTGATTGGCTGACACTCCAGCTTTATGGCTAATGCGGCTCCTCCTACAGGGCTGGACAATGCTCAGAGGCTCCTCCTTCTTGTACATCACACGGGGACTATTGGGGGCCGACCGGGACTAAACAGCAGAGCCGGCCCACAATCCCCCTCCCCATATGGCAGTATAATGGCCGCACACACTGCACGCTGCAGCCCATCAGAGCAGAGCCGGCCCACAATCAAATTTTTTACTTTTTATTTCTACTGTAATTATTAGACCCCTTAGGGGTCTTGAACCCCGGAGGGTGTGATCACTAATGCAATGCCTTACAATGCTAATGCATAGAGCAGCCTGTAATAGATGAAATGCTGAGACAAGCCTGGCTGTAATATCAGCGGATCTCCGGCCCCGGATCTCGTTCCCATACACCGCCAGGACAATGGCACCTCAGCGAGCTTTGACCTTAATGCCTGCGATCAGTGCCAGGGACTTTGCTGTATAATACACCAGAGACCCGGCGGCTGTGGCCACTGCTCAGCTCCTGAGCGACCACCATATTTACATACCCAACATCTGCCGTAATCGTGCGCTGGATGTCAGGATGGGGATAACATTAGATGTTTGCGCCTTATATTCAAATGTCCCTCGTGATTTAGGTATTCGTTGTGTATAAGAGGTTTCCAATTGTTGAGGTCAATTGGCCCCTGAACAAAGAGAATTTATTATAGAAATGGTCTCATTTTGCATGTTTTTCTTTTTGAGGATGTGATGTACAGGCGGGGCGGGCAGGGGTGCACCTTCCATGAGGCGACCTGAGGTGATGGCCACAGGCGGTGCCTCATGGAATAATCTGGGGGCAATAAGTAGCCGCATTTCCTCTTCTAATTGGCCGCTACTTATTGTACTGAGCGGCGCTCGCTTCACACAGACATATCTCCCCCATTAGAAAACTGACAAACAGGTTATTTTGGGGTGAGATGAAAGGGGAAAATCTCCTGATTTCTGAGGTTACATCATGCAGCAGATAGAACTATGTCACGTTACCCCCGCAGTTTGAGTTGCCCTCCAAGAGCTGCCCCCACCTAGTGACAGCAGCAGAATTTCAGCTCTCAATACAGAGACGAGAAAGAAGAAAGAAGCGCAAAACTTCACAGAAAGGAGCCAAAACCTGTTCATAAAGTCTATTAGACAATGTATTCACCCCACAAATCCTGCCTGATACACAAAAGTTACTGGAAAGTTACATCCGCTTTAAGCAGGGGCATAACTAGAAAAGACCGGGCCCCATAGCAAACTTATGACTTGCCTCACCCCCCCCCTCCTCACAGCATAGCGCCCCCTTTCTTGGCCCCCCACACAGTTTAACGCCCCATTTACACACTCTATAGTGTCCCATAGTGGCCCCTCCACACAGTATAATGTACAATAGCGTTCCCCAGACCACAGAGTATAATAATAGCAGTATTTGTAGGGGTTTCCCCAACAAATACTCTTGCTGCGGACCGGTGGCCTTACTTACCGATCCCCGGTCCTGCTCACGGCTGCCCTCCAGGGGGCCCCGTGTGTCCCTTATCAAGTCAGTGTCAGCGACGTCCTGAAGCTGTTCAGGGTCAGTGATGTGATATGAGATGCAGAATGGGAAGCGGAGGCCGCCGTGAGCAGCAGCGGGGATCGGTAAGTAAATAGGGCCCGTTACCTGCTGGGGTTACCACATGTGCAAGTGGCCCCCAACTTAGGTATCCGATATTATCACTATATGGTGAGCGTATAGCGGTATATAGCGGCTCTACACAGGGCTCTGCAGAGCATTTAGGTGAATACAGGGCAGTAACATTTAGTGACTTACCGGTGACGTCTCTGACTAATCGGTCACATTTCTCGTCTCTTCCATCTGGACCGCCATGACCACTTCTTCCAGTCTCTGTAAAGTTTGCAGCACAGACATCTTTGGCTCCTTACTTTTCCAGGCACCTGACCCACATTATCCTCACCTGCACACCCTCCTGCTGCTACCCCCAATTATATAATATATGATATAACCCCCCATAATAAATAATACCCCCAAGTGCATCTTTATATTAATAACTTCCCTGTGCACCCCCATAAATAGTGCCCCTTATTAATAATGCCCCAGGTGTTTCCAGGTCAACATTAAAATAGATGAGTGCTGCTTCTACACCCGGGACCTCCAGGATCAGCTGTATGAATGAACCGTGGTACCTGTGTAAGCGCCGTCACCCCTTCTCTGTGTACATAGTGTCATTCATCTCATAGTGGCCATGTCATGTAACTACAGCCTCGTCCTATACACGTCTATGTGACAAGGCTGGAATGACATCACACGGTCACTATAAACAGACAGCGTGTGATATAAACAGGCGCCATAGCCCCCCATACAGATGATTACACCGTATGGCCATATTATTGGTTAGATGGCTCTTAGCCCCTGTGTACATCTGGTATATTACCGCTATATGGTCACAGTATGGCCATATTATTGGTTAGATGGCTCTTAGCCCCTGTGTACATCTGGTATATTACCGCTATATGATCACAGTATGGCCATATTATTGGTTAGATGGCTCTTAGGGGGTTGTGTGTCTTAGCCCCTGTGCACACTTGTCCAGGACTGAATAGTGCTGCCTGGCCGTGCACATGTCATGGTCTTTCTCTCGTCCACTTTTATTAGTTTCCATCTTGTGTTGTTCCTGTAGTTACATAGTGAAGGGAATGGCGAGGAGCGTGACCAAGCAGCGCAGGATGGGCTGCAGCGTGCAGTGTGTGCGGCCATTATACTGCCATATGGGGAGGGGGATTGTGGGCCGGCTCTGCTGTTTAGTCCCGGTCGGCCCCCAATAGTTCCCGTGTGATGTAGAAGAAGGAGGAGCCTCTGAGCATTGTCCAGCCCTGTAGGAGGAGCCGCATTAGCCATGAAGCTGGAGTGTCAGCCAATCACAGCACTCGCTTTGTCATGTATGCAAATGAGCTGATGGCAAAGGAAATGAAAGGTCAGTAAATTCTGGTGCCTCTCCCTGTTAGTCAGGCCTCGGTGTAGTCGGAGGTTGCAGTAGGGGGGGGGGTCTTTGTTCTTTTTCTTTATCTCTTCCATTTGATGTATTTTGTGTTTTCTGGCAGGACAGACTGACGGCGTCTCCCTAAGGCTGAAGGATGTGTGACTAGCGGCCTATAAATAGGGCTCAGCTTCTCTATACAACTGGGTGGAGAAGGGACGTGATGCACAACAATCCCCATTCAGTTGTGTCGGCTCAGAGCAGGGCCTGACCAGGTCAGTCTGCCCGGCCCACCCAAACAGCTTTTTCTTCTGCTCAGTCTCCTCACATTAGGATTTTATGTTACAGATCTCCGGGGGATTCTGTATTTCCATTCATACTGGTGCGCTGAGCTCAGGGGTGAACCTCGCCTCTGCCGCCAACTATAGAGAGGCCCCCCAAAGGAAAGAGATACCTAACCCAGCTATGTCTGGTTGTGGGATGGGTCCGCCCTAATTAAAATTATAGGACAAGCCCCCATTTGCAGATAAAAAAAATCCCCATATTTGGCCCCAACATTTTACACAACCTTTTTTTTTTTTTGGCCCCCACACTGTATAATGGCCCCCCTTATTTTTGCCACCCCCACAATATCTGACCCCTTTTCTTGGCCCCCACAGTATATAACCCCCTTTTTTTTGGCCCCTACCCAGTATATGACTCCATTTTTTGCCTATAAAATATATGACCCCCTTTTTTAGGCCCCCCCATAGTATATGACCTCTTTATTTATGGGCCCCCCAAAATATCTGACTCCATTTTTAAGCCGCCTTGCCAAGTATATGACTGAGGGCAGCATTTCTTCTTCTTATCGGCCGCTACTTAGTGCATTATTGTAATAAGTAGTGCCCTTTTCCTCCCCCATCCACGCTCCTGTCCAGGCCGGCTCCGCTGCCGCCTCCAGGGGGCGCTGCAGCTGAAGTTAAAGAAAGTCAGTTCTTCTGTGTTGTGACATAAGTGCAGCGCCGCCTAGAGGTGACAGCGGTGACCGGCCTGCACAGGAGTGTGGATGTCGCCTCTCAGATTATTCCATGAGACGCCGTCTGAGACCATCACCTCAGGTCACCTCATGGAAGGTGCACCCCTGGCTGAGCTATGGACGATAAAGATCCTCTCTTTCCGAACCAAAAACACCAATCAAGAAATTTGGTGCAGTCCAAACTTTTGAAACGGGCAAGATAAAAGTTGAGCTTGTCCTCCGCTCCATACAAAAGGGCCACTACACGCTCCTCGCCATTCCCTTCACTATGTAACTACAGGAACAGCACAAGATGGAAACTAATAAAAGTGGACGAGAGAAAGACCATGACATGTGCACGGCCAGGCAGCACTATTCAGTCCTGGACAAGTGTGCACAGGGGCTAAGAGCCATCTAACCAATAATATGGCCATACCGGGACCATATAGCGGTAATATACCAGATGTACACAGGGGCTAAGAGCCATCTAACCAATAATATGGCCATACCGGGACCATATAGCGGTAATATACCAGATGTATCCAGGGGCTAAGAGCCATCTAACCAATAATATGGCCATACCGGGACCATATAGCGGTAATATACCAGATATACACAGGGGCTAAGAGCCATCTAACCAATAATATGGCCATACTGTGACCATATAGCGGTAATATACCAGATGTACACAGGGACTAAGAGCCATCTAACCAATAATATGGCCATACTGTGACCATATAGCGGTAATATACCAGATGTACACAGGGGCTAAGAGCCATCTAACCAATAATATGGACATACCGGGACCATATAGCGGTAATATACCAGATGTACACAGGGGCTAAGAGCCATCTAACCAATAATATGGCCATACTGTGACCATATAGCGGTAATATACCAGATGTACACAGGGGCTAAGAGCCATCTAACCAATAATATGGCCATACTGTGACCATATAGCGGTAATATACCAGATGTACACAGGGGCTAAGAGCCATCTAACCAATAATATGGCCATACCGGGACCATATAGCGGTAATATACCAGATGTACACAGGGGCTAAGAGCCATCTAACCAATAATATGGCCATACCGGGACCATATAGCGGTAATATACCAGATGTATCCAGGGGCTAAGAGCCATCTAACCAATAATATGGCCATACCGGGACCATATAGCGGTAATATACCAGATATACACAGGGGCTAAGAGCCATCTAACCAATAATATGGCCATACTGTGACCATATAGCGGTAATATACCAGATGTACACAGGGACTAAGAGCCATCTAACCAATAATATGGCCATACTGTGACCATATAGCGGTAATATACCAGATGTACACAGGGGCTAAGAGCCATCTAACCAATAATATGGACATACCGGGACCATATAGCGGTAATATACCAGATGTACACAGGGGCTAAGAGCCATCTAACCAATAATATGGCCATACTGTGACCATATAGCGGTAATATACCAGATGTACACAGGGGCTAAGAGCCATCTAACCAATAATATGGCCATACTGTGACCATATAGCGGTAATATACCAGATGTACACAGGGGCTAAGAGCCATCTAACCAATAATATGGACATACCGGGACCATATAGCGGTAATATACCAGATGTACACAGGGGCTAAGAGCCATCTAACCAATAATATGGCCATACCAGGACCATATAGCGGTAATATACCAGATGTACACAGGGGCTAAGAGCCATCTAACCAATAATATCTTACATGCTTTATTAAATCAGCCATGTCACTTGGTACTAGCCCAGAGTCTGTCTCATGAAGCGCACTGGCTCTCACATCATTCCTTCAGATTTCATTAATATAGGTCTCCCATGGCAGCCATCTTGTTGTCCAGTCCTCTCTGTCCGGCCCTCGGGGTCATGTCTCGGTGTTATTTGCCTCCAGTTCACATTTTCTTACAAGTTTTACCTCAGAATGTGTTATTTTCTCTCACTATTCTCCTATTTACCGCACATCTCCTCACACTTCCTGTCTCTCTCCCCGGGGATCATGGGAGATGTAGTTCTGTCCCATTGTATGGTTATTTACAGGGGTTGTGTCATGAAAAGTATTTACAGTGGGTACGGAAAGTATTCAGACCCCTTTAAATTTTTCTCTCTTTGTTTCATTGCAGCCATTTGCTAAAAGGAAAAAAGTTCATTTTATTTCTCATTAATGTACACTCAGCTCCCCATCTTGACAGAAAAAAACAGAAATGTAGATATTTTTGCAAATTTATTAAAAAAGAAAACCTGAAATCTCCCATGGCCATAAGTATTCAGAGCCTTTGTGAACCGAGAGCAAGGCAGGTGGTTTGGACTCCGCAACCAGAAATGAACGCACACGCGGTAGTTCAAGAAAAAAAAAATATATTTACTATAAGTTAATAAAGGTTAGTTAAAGGTAAAATGACAGGGCTAAAGACAAGCAAAATATATAATATAGCATGAACAATTTCAAGGCAAATTCTGCAATGGTTTCTACTTTTACTCTGTCCACTTCTGCAGTATGGACACTGAATGAACAATATACTCAAAACTATCCCTAACTGACCCTGACTTCACATTTGGGTGCACCCCCTTTTCCCCAGTGGTCCAGGTGGACCGCTTACAGTCCGTAGAAGCGCGCGGTGGGGCCCAAAGTCGTTCCTTTCTTTTATAGTGAAGCGTCCTCTCCTCACGGTTATCAGGATCTTGGGAGAAATGAAGTCCTCTTTAACAGGGAAACCCAATGAATGCAATGTAATCCAACAGCAGATTCCACTCAGCACACTGACAGTCCTGCCGAATCCATACACTGAGCTGGGATGTAAGCCGGGATTTAGCAGGTGCCGTCCAGTACATCAACAGCACTGCGAGTCTCTATCTGTGGTATCCATATACACAGTCACAATGTCAGTCTCACTGATCAGCCACTGAGCACAGTTCCTTTCACGTGGACTCACTAGTCCTGTTGTCTCTTTACACTCTGTTTGTCTCTGGACCAAGATACAGCTTAGCTGTACAGAAAAATCTCCACACCAGTTCAATACAACACTTGCCAAGATGGCTGCTGCTCTCTGTCTCGTCACTTCCTGCTTCTCTGCTCACACTCTGTCTGTAGAACAGGCAAGCTGACATAAAGGGGGGGGGGTCTCACTCCAGCATCATGTCACAATTACAATGGCTGCTGTCTTAAAGGAACAGAATCACAGAAATACATTCAACATTAACAGTTTATACAGACAAATGAAGCTTAAGACAACATTGGCTGTCTCTTACATATTCCCCCCCACTTTAAGATTGGCAGTCCCTGCCTATGACTGTATATAGCTGGAACGGCAAGTGGTAATCAGCATATGCCAAGATTGGGGCTGTTGTCAGTGCATCCTTCAATGCCTGGAAGGCTTGTTCCTGTTCAGGTCCCCACTTCACGGACCGGTTCTTTGGACCACCGGATGTGCCTCGTAGGAGAGCATTAAGTGGTGCTGCTACCTTGGCGAAATCCTTAATAAACCGTCGATAGTAACCGGCTACTCCAAGGAACGCCCTCACTTCTCGCAGGGTAGTCGGTATCGGCCAATCTTGAACAGCCGCTATCTTGTCTCTTGATGGTCTCACCCCTTCTCCTGATACGCGGTGACCCAAGTAATCAATTTCAGATTGGAACAACCGACATTTACTGGGTTTCAATTTGAGCCCATGTTCCCGCAATCTTCGAAATACTTGCCCCAACTGGTGGAGATGGTCTTCAAAGGTCGCAGAATACACTATAATGTCATCCAAGTAGATGAGAGTGAACTCAAAGTTGAAGTCACCGAGACATTTCTCCATCAACCGCTGAAACGTTCCGGGTGCATTTGTCAACCCGAAGGGCATCCGGTTAAATTCGTATAGTCCCATGGGAAAGATGAATGCCGTCTTCTCCTTGTCTTTTGTGGCCATCGGCACCTGCCAATACCCACTAGCCAGATCTAGTGAGGAGAAGTACCGGGCTCTCCCTAGCGCTGAGAGGGACTCCTCAATCCGTGGCAAGGGGTAGGAATCTCGTACGGTGCAAGCGTTTAACTTCCGATAGTCTACGCAAAATCGGATGGACCCATCTTTTTTTCTTACTAACACCACAGGAGCCGCCCAGGGACTCTGGCTTTCTTGGATGATCCCACCCTGTAGCATCTTAGCTAACAGTTCTTTCACTTCCTGATACAACTGTGGAGGAATTTGTCGGTAGCGCTCTCTAATTGGAGGGGTGTCTCCTGTGGGAATCTCATGGTAGATCCCTGTGGTACATCCAAAATCTTCAGCATACCGTGCAAAGGTGGCTTGGTTCTCCCACAACAGCTCATCTACCTTCTGCACCCATGAACTTACATCCATCTTCATCTGTTCTCGAATTGCACAGCCATTCCATTCAGAGGTGGGTTCCTCATCTTCTCCCATGGACACAGTTACGGTCCACTCATCCCTTTCAGTCGGCTTCAGCTGCATTGGAGTTACTTTCCTTACTTCCTCCGGAGTCACATAGATGTTAGCCAGCAGCCTCCCTGGGGTCAGGTCCACACTCTGGTCCTGAGTGTTTACACATCGAAGTGGTACTCTTCCATTGCGAACTATTGCCAAGGAACGGGCCACTAGCGGATCAACACCTCCTTCGGCTGCCTGCAGTGGTTCTACCAACACAGCTATGCCCTCTAGTTTCCGACAGGTGCCTACGGGCATGGACACTATTGTCTCCCGACTGGGTGGCAGTGTAACTTTTGTATGCAAAGGAACTGAAATTCGAGCCAGAGGACGCTGTGCATCTGAACTTTTCTGTAAGCCACATGTCCGGATCAGCCGCTGGAAAGCTGTTTGAGTAGGCCGATGGGTGGTGGTTTCTTTCCAATAACCGTGACCTTTCTTTTCAAAGAGGATCTGATCTAATTCTTTTAACACATTCATCCCCAAAATGACAGGGACCTTTACTTCATGTGACTCCTGTACCACCACAATGCCTTTCCTACCTAGATCTTGGCCACATACCCGGACATTCATCCAGGCCACTCCCACGACCGGAACTGGTAACTGGTTAGCTGCGACCACTCGTACGAATGTATGGGGATCATATTTCACATGTTGCCGGAAGTACCGTTCATAACAGTCTCTACTCAAGGTCGTTACTTGGGAACCCGTGTCAATCATCCCGGTAACCGGAATACCCTCCATTTCCACCTGTATAACAGGACTTGCAGCGATCAGGTCATCATTAGGGCATTCTCCCCACATAGTCTCCTTGTCAGTCTCCCCTACTACACGCCCTACAGCAGCAGGGGACTTCAGTTTAACGGCGGTCTCTCATAAGTTTGTCGCTGCTCTGGACATCTAGCAGCAACGTGGCCCATCCGTCCACACTCCCAGCAGCGTATCCCCCGTCGTTCTGGCCATCTGTTTGGGCCCCTTCGGTAAGCCCCTTCGATTTCTCCTGAGCACTGCACTAAATGATTTGGACCCCTTCGGTAGGTCCTATCCTCACCCCTCCAGCGGGGTGGTGGGTGATTCTGACTTGCTGGGTGTGGATGGCTCACCCTTTCATCTCCAGTCTTCTGGAAGTCTGCAATTTTCATAGACTGCTCATCACAACGAGTGTGCAAGTGTTCCATTTGTTCTTGCAGTTTCTGCATTACTGTGAGAATTTCTTTAACCGTCCCTTTTTCTACTGTCTCTGAGCCAGAACTAGCCCCCTGTGACAAAGTAACTCCAACTGCGGTCTGCGGCCTCGGGACCATACTATTGGCACGGGAGATGGCCTCTACCTGTACATCATGGAATTTAGCATCAGTCTCTCGTCGTATAAAATCCTGCATAGTCACAGTTAAACTGCCGTCACGTATCCCCAGGACAAACTGGTCACGGAGAGTCCGATCAGGGTTACAGAAGGCTGGCGAGCCCCCTCTTTCCTTCCTTTGAATATCTCGGAGCAGTTCTTGTAGGGCATTTGCATATTGGGGAAGGCTTTCATTCTCCTGTTGTACCCTCTGGAAGAACCGAGCCTGCAGAGACCCCAGCAATGCAGTTTCTCCATAGATGGTTTCTAGAATCTGGACTACTTGCTCAAATGTCTGCCTTTGTTCAAATGGCCTCAGTATCACCGTGGTCTTAGCATCCCCTTGTAATGTCAATATTGCTAGCTCTACTAGTACTTCTGGTGCGGTCTGGTACATTCGCTGTATCATTCGTATCTGTTCCACCCACATACTCACTGACATATTATTGCCATCAAATTTAGCTAACTGACTCATTATAGCCCCTGCTGGCATTCTTCCTCCAGCACCATTCTCCCGAACGGGTGCGTCACCGTCCATTCTGGTAAGCGGATCCTGCCGACTACGCCAATTTGTGAACCGAGAGCAAGGCAGGTGGTTTGGACTCCGCAACCAGAAATGAACGCACACGCGGTAGTTCAAGAAAAAAATATATATTTACTATAAGTTAATAAAGGCTATTTGAAGGTAAAATGACAGGGCTAAAGACAAGCAAAATATATAATATAGCATGAACAATTTCAAGGCAAATTCTGCAATGGTTTCTACTTTTACTCTGTCCACTTCTGCAGTATGGACACTGAATGAACAATATACTCAAAACTATCCCTAACTGACCCTGACTTCACATTTGGGTGCACCCCCTTTTCCCCAGTGGTCCAGGTGGACCGCTTACAGTCCGTAGAAGCGCGCGGTGGGGCCCAAAGTCGGTCCTTTCTTTTATAGTGAAGCGTCCTCTCCTCACGGTTATCAGGATCTTGGGAGAAATGAAGTCCTCTTTAACAGACAGGGAAACCAACTGAATGCAATGTAATCCAACAGCAGATTCCACTCAGCACACTGACAGTCCTGCCAAATCCATACACTGAGCTGGGATGTAAGCCGGGATTTAGCAGGTGCCGTCCAGTACATCAACAGCACTGCGAGTCTCTATCTGTGGTATCCATATACACAGTCACAATGTCAGTCTCACTGATCAGCCACTGAGCACAGTTCCTTTCACGTGGACTCACTAGTCCTGTTGTCTCTTTACACTCTGTTTGTCTCTGGACCAAGATACAGCTTAGCTGTACAGAAAAATCTCCACACCAGTTCAATACAACACTTGCCAAGATGGCTGCTGCTCTCTGTCTCGTCACTTCCTGCTTCTCTGCTCACACTCTGTCTGCAGAACAGGCAGGCTGACATAAAAGGGGGGGGTCTCACTCCAGCATCATGTCACAATTACAATGGCTGCTGTCTTAAAGGAACAGAATCACAGAAATACATTCAACATTAACAGTTTATACAGACAAATGAAGCTTAAGACAACATTGGCTGTCTCTTACACCTTTGCTCAGTATTGAGTAGAAGCCGCTTCCTTTTGAGCTAGTACAGCCAGGAGTCTTCTTGGGAATGATGCAACAAGTTTCTCACATCTGGATTTGGGGATCCTCGGCCATTCTTCCTTGCAGATCCTCTCCAGTTCCGTCAGGTTGGATGGTGAACGTTGGTGGAGCCATTTTCAGGTCTCTCCAGAGATGCTCAATTGGGTTGAGGTCCGGGCTCTGGCTGGGCCAGTCAGGAATGGTCACAGAGTTGTTCCGAAGCCGCTCCTTTGTTATTTTATCTGTGTGCTTAGGGTCATTGTCTTGTTGGAAGGTGAACCTTCGGCCCAGTCTGCAGTGATAGTGACTTTGTGGAACTTTCTCCCATCTCCCTACTTCATCTCTGGAGCTCGGCCACAGTCATCTTTGGGTTCTTCTTTACCTCTCACCAAGGCTCTTCTCCCACGATTGCTCAGTTTGGCTGGACGGACAGGTCTAGGAAGAGTTCTGGTTGTCCCAAACGTCTTCCATGTAAGGATTATGGAGGCCGCTGTGCTCTTAGGAACCTTGAGTGCTGCAGAAATTCTTTTGTAACCTTGGCCAGATCTGTGCCTTGCCACAATTCTGTCTCTGAGCTCCTTGGGCAGTTCCTTTGACCTGATGATTCTCATTTGCTCTGACACGCACTGTGAGCTGTGAGGTCTTATATAGACAGGTGTGCGCCTTTCCTAATCAAGTCCAATCAGTTTAATTAAACACAGCTGGACTCCAATGAAGGAGTAGAACCATCTCAAGGAGGATCAGAAGGAAATGGACAGCCTGTGAGTTATATATGAGGGTCACAGCAAAGGCTCTGAATACTTATGGCCATGGGAGATTTCAGTTTTTATTTTTTAATAAATTTGCAAAAATATCTACATTTCTGTTTTTCTCTGTCAAGATGGGGAGCTGAGTGTACATTAATGAGAAATAAAATAAACTTTTTTGCTTTTAGCAAATGGCTGCAATGAAACAAAGAGTGAAACATTTATAGGGGTCTGAATACTTTCCGTACCCACTGTATCCTTTATCCATAGACTAGAAGCTAAATGTGGACATGACTGGTGGTCGGCGGTGATACAAGTCACTTCAATGGCAGCGCTGGGGACAGCTGAAGTAAAGCGCTCGCCGGCGCTCCCCTTATCACGGACCATTTGTTCTTGCCTCGTGACCAGAGGTGTAGCTAGGGGTTCAGCACAGGGGGTGCGAACATGTCTAAGTGGGCCCCCAACTTGGACATGTTCGTATACCGATACTATCAGTATACGGTGAGCGTATAGTGGTACATTATATAGCGGCTCTGCAGACGATTTAGGAGAATACAGGGCAGTAACATTTAGTGACTTACCGGTGACGTCTCTGACTAATCGGTCACATTTCTCGTCTCTTCCATCTGGACCGCCATGACCACTTCTTCCAGTCTCTGTAAAGTTTGCAGCACAGACATCTTTGGCTCCTCACTTTTCCAGGCACCTGTCACACATTGTCCTCACCTGCACCCCCTCCTGCTCCTCCCCCCAATTATACAATATATGATATAACCCCCCATAATGAATAATACCCCCAAGTGCATCTTTATATTAATAACTACCCTGTGCACCCCTTTAAATAGTGTCCCTTATTAATAATGCCTCAGGTGTTTCCTAATTAAAAAGGAAAAAATAATTATTGGGGTTCCAATACCCAGGATCAGCCGTGTGAATAAACCGTGGTACCTGTGTAAGCGCCGTGACCCTTTCTCTGATCATAGTGGCCATGTCATGTAACTACAGCCTCGTCCTATACACGTCTATGTGACAAGGCTGGAATGACATCACACGGTCACTATAAACAGACAGTGAGTGATATAAACAGGCGCCATAGCCCCCCATACAGCTGATCAGCGGGGAATCACTTAACTTCTTATTGATGATTTATTCTGGAGGATAGATCATCAATAAAAATGAGCTGGAAAACTCCTTAAAGGGGTATTCCCATGAACATAATCATTTTTAAATTTGTAGATAATTAAAAGTTAATTATTTTTGCAAATATAAGTAATTAAACATTTTGCAGAATTTTCAAGATTTTCTCTAAATATCTTGTGGTCACAGTCTGTTGTCTAGATCAGTTGCCAGTGGATACGACTATGAATGCAGGACCTTTCTAAGGTCAGAAAATCAGCCATGATTTCCTTATTTTGGCCGGGATATCTTCTGATACATGTAGTGTCCCTGCCTGATAACCCAGCTACAATAAGAAAATCATGGCTGGGTTCCTGACAAGTCCCAGACCATAGAAAGTTTCTGCATTTGTGGTCGTATCCATTGGCAACCGATCAAGACAACAGACTGTTACCATTAAGATGGTTAGAGAAAATCTTTAAAACTATGCAGAATTTTTAAGTACTTCTATTTGTAAAAAATGTTTAACTTTTAATTATCTACAAATATAGATATGATTATGTTCATGGGAATACCCCTTTAAGGTTAAGGCGCCACGTGGCGTCCCGCAGCAAAAACCGCAGTGGCGACACATCGCGGTTTTTCCTGCAGCACTTTTCACAGAATGTTTGCAGAGGTTTCCTCTGCGGACTTTCTGCTTCAATGATATCTATCTAGGGAAACCGCCGGCGTTTCCGTAGGTATAATTGACATGCTGCGATATCCAAAACTGCGTCTGTTTTGGAAATCGCGGCGTATCCGCTGCATGTATTTTACTGCAAAGTGGGGATGAGATGGGGCCCCATGTGGCGAAAACCCACTGAAAAAAAAAAATGTAGCATTCTAGCAAATCCCATCCACACATTGCGGAAAAATACTGTACGTGCAGCAGACGCACTGCGATTTCCAAAACCGTTGCAGTTCTGGAAATCGCAGCAGGTCAATTATACCTACAGAAACACCGGCGGTTTCCATATAGGTGTATAGAAAACAGAAAGTCCACAGGGGAAACCTCTGCAGACCTTCTGTGAAAAACCACAATGTCACCGCCGCGGTTTTTCCTGAAGCGCTTTTTTGCTGCAGCCCGGAACGTGGGGCCTTAGTCTTAATAAAGCCCAAGTGCCACCTTAATTAAATTAATTGCCCCTCATATTATGCCCCTGATTCCCCCTGACATAAATACTGCACCTCTAATGACCCCTTATATCAATGACCACCCCCTTATGTTCATAATGCCTCCTAATATAAATGATGCCCCCTAATGGCCGCTTATATAAATAACCTCCCCCCTTGTATTCATAATACCCCCTAATAACCCTTATATAAATGACCCCCCATCGTCATAATGCCCCCTAATGAATCCTCCCTTTATAGTTATATTTCCCCCTCCTAACCACCCCTTATACTATTAATATACCCACAAAAAAAAGTCACACTCACCTACCTGCGATCCTGATGAATGGACTTCTGTGTCTGAGCGCAGGCGGCGCGACGTTGTGACGTCATCGCAAATACAGGAATTTTTTAATCTGCAAATGGGCAGCCCCGTCACATGACCGGAGATAGTGAGGGTATGGTTGGGTATCTTATTCTTTTGGGGGCCTTTCTATAG
>CAMRHE010001922.1:0-20446 GCA_947044405.1 Leptodactylus fallax | reverse complement strand
GAGAGAATTCTGAGAGTAGCCTCCAGCATTGCTCCCGATTTGCTTGAAGGGGGGAGTTATGTCCTTAGTGGAAACCCCTGAAGAAATGATTAACCAGAATGGCTGGATGGTGATCCCAGAGAGAAAGGACTGGAGAAATAAAGTGGAGTTATCTACCTGTGTGACAGTGAGGAACTGTTCACCGCATCCGATTGTAATTGGACCATACCAGAATGTGGCCCACTGCTACTCTGTGCTTGGAGTAAATCCATACGCTGAAGTGTGCAGGATTCAAATCCGAGATGCAATCCCTAATCTCAATCTTGACTTGAGTGATCCACATTTACCAGAGGCCTGGAATCAGCGACTGACACAGAAGTTGTCTGAATTATCGGAAGTGTTCTCCATGGATGATATGGATGTAGGTTGTGCTAAAAGTGCTCAACACACTTTCCGATTGACCGATTCTACTCCCCTTCCCGGGAGCGACCACGGAGAGTTGCTCCAAAGGATGTTGATGAGTTAAGACAGACTCTACAGCAAATGAAAGGTCAGGGATCATTGTGGACAGTAAGAGCCCCTATGCCTCACCTATTGTGGTGGTAAGAAAAAAAATCTGGAGCAATTCGCCTATGTGTGGATTACAGAACTCTGAACCGGGAGAACCTTACCTGATCAGTATACACTGCCGAGAATTGAAGAAGCTCTGGAAGCTCTGAATGGAAACTGTTGGTTCACAGTGCTGGACCTAAGATCGGGATACTATCAAGTCCCAATGGCACCTGAGGATCAGGAAAAGACAGCTTTCATATGCCCCTTGGGTTCTTTCAGTTCACTCGTATGCCGCAAGGCACAAAGGGTGCGCCAGCAACGTTCCAAAGGTTGATGGAAAGAGTGTTAGGTGATTTAGTGCCCCGGGAATGCCTTGTATATCTTGATGACATTATTGTGTTTGGAAAGACGCTGGAAGAACATGAAGAACGACTCATGAGAGTACTCCATCGCTTAAAGAAGAGGGGCTGAAGTTGTCGGCTGACAAATGCAAATTTTGTAGATCTTCGGTCACTTATGTAGGTCATATTGTTTCTGCTGAAGGAGTTGCTACCGATCCTGGTAAGATTGAAGCTGTGGTGAATTGGCCCCGACCGCAAAATATTACGGAGTTGCAATCTTTCTTGGGGTTTGTGGATTCTATCGACGATTTGTGGAAGGATATTCAAGAATTGCTCGAGCCCTCCTCGACCTGTTGAAGAGTGATGCAGGAGATCCGGGAAAGAAGAAAGGGTCTTCCCAAAGCCTTTTGGCGATAGGTGGACTGCGCATTGTGAAGAAGCATTTAAGTTGTTGAAGAAGAAATTGACAGAAGCTCCCGTTCTGGCTTATGCTGATGCACAGAAGCCATATGTGCTACATGTAGATGCCAGCTTTGAAGGATTAGGTGGCGTGCTGCACCAAGAATACCCGGCCGGGTTACGGCCCATAGCTTTCATAAGTCGAAGTCTTTCTCCCAGCGAGAAAAATTATCCAGTACATAAATTGGAGTTTTTGGCGCTCAAGTGGGCCATTGTTGATAAATTACATGACTATTTATACGGAGCCACGTTGAAGTAAGAACAGACAACAATCCACTGACATACGTTTTGTCAACCGCTAAACTCGATGCTACAGGACATCGCTGGTTGGCAGCTTTATCCAACTACCAATTCACACTCAAGTATAAATCGGGGCCTAAGAACATTGGGGCAGATGCTCTATCAAGACGGCCTGGATTACCTAGTCCGGAAGTAGTGGATGAATGGGAAGAAGTGCCAAGTCCTGGAGTAGGAGCTTTGTGTACAAGGCTGCTCTAGTTGAAGACCGAGTAGCTTTTTCTGAAACTCTGTTTATTGACTCTATTGGGGGAGGTCCCGAAGCTGTACCAGACATGTTTGCCTACCCTGCCGCTTTAGGATCCTTTGAGAGTTGTTCTATATCTTCAAAGGGGATGATCTGGAGTCAAAAGACTGATCCTTTAATTGGACCTCTTTATCAAGCAGTGAGTTCTCAAGACAGAGAAATGTTAAAGACATCCCTACCCTCTGAATGCAGTCAACTTCTACGAGATTGGGAGAAGTTTGAAATAGACAATGGCCTACTTTATCGTGGTGCTGTATCATGATCACCCTGGAAGGCGCCAACTAGTTATTCCAAGCTGCTTTCAGAAGATGATTTTCCGAAGTCTGCATGATTATCATGGTCATTTGGGACCTGAGAAGACTTATGGCCTAATACAAGACCGATTCTACTGGCCCAAAATGAGAGATACCGTGACTCGTCTGTGTAGGTGCTGTCGCAGATGTTTGCAGAGGAAGACTGTCCCGGTTCGAGCGGCCTTCATGGGACACTTGAAGAGTTCGGGCCCATGGATCTTGTCTGCATAGACTTCCCTTTGTATTGACAACGACTCCAGAGGATTTGGAAATGTATTGGTGGTGACTGATCACTTCACACGATATGCTCAAGCCTTTCCGACTAAGGATCAAAAAGCAGTCACTGTTGCAAGAGTGCTTTGGGAAAAGTATTTTATCCATTATGGCTTACCACACCGGTTGCATTCTGATCAAGGCCGGGATTTTGAGGTAACCTGATCAAAGAGTTACTTCAGTTGTTGAACATCCGCAAAAGTCGGACGACGCCTTACCATCCAGAGGGAGATGCCCTTCCTGAAAGATTTAACAGGACTTTACTTGATATGCTTGGTACCTTACGAATTGAGGATAAGCGATCCTGGAGTCGAAAAGTGGAGGCTATGGTGCATGCCTATAATAGTACAAGGCACGAGAGCACAGGATATTCACCATACTTTCTGATGTTTGGAAGAGAGCCTTGGCTACCTATTGACATCTTGTTGGGAGTCTCTACCGATGGTATCAGTCATCGAGATCATTACCGATACGTGGCACGTTTGAAAGAAACGCTTAAGAGTGCTTATCAGCTGGCTGAGGAAAATGCGGCCAAAGTGAATGAAGGAAATAAAAGGAGATTTGATCTTCGAGTAAGATACCGAGAATTGAACCCTGGGGACCAAGTTCTGCTACGGAATTTGGGAGCATCTGCAAAACATAAGCTGGCTGATCGATGGCGGAGTGAACTCTTTCCAGTGGTAGATCGGTTGCCTGGAATACCAGTCTACAAGATAAAAGGACGGGACGGGAGGATCAGGACTTGGCATAGAAATCATTTGTTGCCTGTACCTCAGATTGATGGTATGGATATCTCCAATGATGGCTCGGCCTGCGATTCTCCACAGTCCTGAGCCGATATTCCACCTGACCTTCCTGAAACTCCTGAGAGTGATTGGACTGTGGCTCCTGAAGTCCCTAGATCACCAGTATCTTCTCCTTCAGGGAGACCTATGAACCTCAAACTCCAGAATTCGTACCAAGATCTGTGTCTACAGATGAGCAGGGATCTAGCTCTCCTACGCCACCAGCACCATCCCCTCCCATGGCAGACAACCCTAGTTTAGGGCCTGGACATGCTAGTTTACCTCAGAGAGAGGTACGGAGAGGAGAGAGAATTAGACACCCCTCCACCTATGCTGACATATGATAGTTTGGGGGACCCCAGATTTACTACTCAGCCTCATTTATACCATGCTTGGGTGGGTGCAGTGTCCACTTTGGTCAATATGTTACCAATTTTCGCTCCTGCTGGCATGTATACCTATTAACCTGTTGTGACTCTGTAAATGCAAAAGCAACCATATTGATATTGTCATTGGTAATGTTGACTGTATACTATGACTTTGTATGTCTTTGACGTGATGTAAAGATTTCACCAGAGGGAGAGTGTGGGAACTGCCATTTCTACTAGTATATAATGTATCTGGCTTCTTTGCCCCTGCAGTTTGGCTTCAGAGTCCCCAGGCATTTAGTGCAAGTTTTGTTTTGTAAATACAGTGAGTCAGACACATGTGAGGCAGAGCTGCGGGGGGAGAGATGTGAGCAGAGCTGCTGAGACAGACATGTTATGTCTGGGGGAGTCTAAGAGCCACTTGTTCCTCTTTACTTCACAGTATATAGTTAGGTATGTGTTACCCCCTATATACTCACAGGACCTAGCTAGTAACTGTAGTTAGGGATCCATATATATATATATAGTTCAGGACAGTGATAGGTTAGGCTTCCGAAGGCCAACTAGCTAGTTAGAGGCCCGGTGGCACTAGTAGTTTAGCTGGCAGGTTAAGGACTCAGTGTTAGGGTAGTCAGGCCTGCATCTACTGCCGTCACCGTCGCCCTGTTTGCTGCCTGTGAAGAATCTCACCATCATCATCATCATCTCCTGATCGGCTGTCTGTCATCTCCTGGAAGAATCCGAGGATCCACAGTCATCCACAGGGGCCCCTGCATCTCTTCTGTTGCCTGGAGGTATTGTGCACTGGACTCTTGCTATATATCTATATATATACCCGGGTATATAACCTAAGACGGTTGAGGACTTGCTGGTTGTTGTAGTATTGCTGTGTTCTGAGTATATTGTATGTATGTATTATTACCCTGTTGATTCTTATAAAGCTACTGTTATAACCTTATGTGGCATCTCTATGTATTCTTCAGACTGTGAGATTAGTACAGTGATCCTTGTTAAGGCTACTAACTGTACTTCATGGGTAAGTCCCAGGAAGAGATCCTCCCTGTAATACAGAGGCTCTATCCTGGGTGGGAGGCACTGATATATTTCATATATGTTCCCACTCTTCCCTTCAGCGAAGGCTTCAGGTCCCATTATACACACAGGTCAGCGCCAGAGTCTGTTGCGGGAGGGATATCCCTCATACCCCCCAAATAGGGCTACACACATGCCCCCCTTTATGGGGAGGTTTTTTCCTCCCTAGCAAAGGCCCTGGGCTCTCTTGCGTGTATAATGGGACCTGAAGCCTTCGCTGAAGGGAAGAGTGGGAACATATATGAAATATATCAGTGCCTCCACCCAGGATAGAGCCTCTGTATTACAGGGAGGATCTCTCGGGACTTACCCATGAAGTACAGTTAGTAGCCTTAACAAGGATCACTGTACTAATCTCACAGTCTGAAGAATTCCTACAGATACCACATAAGGTTATAACAGTAGCTTTATCAGTATCAACAGGGTAATAATACATACATAAAATATACTCAGAACACAGCAATACTACAACAACCAGCAAGTCCTCAACCGTCTTAGGTTATATACCCGGGTATATATATAGATATATAGCAAGAGTTCAGTGCATAATACCTCCAGGCAACAGAAGAGATGCAGGGGCCCCTGTGGATGACTGTATTCTCGGATTCTTCCAGGAGATGACAGACAGCCGATCAGGAGATGATGATGATGGTGAGATTCTTCACAGGCAGCAAACAGGGCGACGGTGACGGCAGCAATGCAGGCCTGACTACCCTAACACTGAGTCCTTAACCTGCCAGCTAAACTACTAGTGCCACCGGGCCTCTAACTAGCTAGTTGGCCCTCGGAAGCCTAACCTATCACTGCCCTGAACTATATATATATATATGGATCCCTAACTACGGTTACTAGCTAGGTCCTGTGAGTATATAGGGGTAACACATACCTAACTATATAATGTGAAGTAAAGAGGAACAAGTGGCTCTTAGACTCCCCCAGACATAACATGTCTGTCTCAGCAGCTCTGCTCACATCCCTCCCCCCAGCAGCTCTGCCTCACATGTGTCTGACTCACTGTATTTACAAAACAAAACTTGCACTAAATGCCTGGGGTCTCTGAAGCCAAACCGCAGGGGCAAAGAAGCCAGATACATTATATACTAGTAGAAATGGCAGTTCCCTACACTCTCCCCTGGTTGCATCCTTAAGGCACACCACAAACACACAAAAATTATAATACACACACAACAACAAAAAAAAAAATAAAAATATTTTCTTTTTCACTTACAAGCTCATAAAAAGGTTAAAAGGAAAAAAGCCAACAGGGGGCGAATTTCACTTATATACCAACGAAGGCGCACCCCCCACCCAACCAAGCTATAAATAAGGCGGGGCAGAGTAGCAGGCCCCCCCACCAAAATATTTACTTAGCTGGGGGGGGGCGTGTTCATCCTCGCCTCTTCGTACCTCTCTTGAGGTAAACTAGCATGTCCAGGCCCTAAACTAGGGTTGTCTGCCATGGCAGGGGATGGTGCTAGTGCGTAGGAGAGCTAGATCCCTGCTCATCTGTAGACACAGATCTAGGTACGAATTCTGGAGTTTGAGGGCTCATAGGTCTCCCTGAAGGAGAAGATACTGGTGATCTAGGAACGTCAGGAGCCACAGTCCAATCACTCTCAGCAGTTTCAGGAAGGTCAGGTGGAATATCGGCTAAGGACTGTGGAGAATCGCAGGCCGAGCCATCATTGGAGATATCCATACCATCAATCTGAGGTACAGGCAACAAATGATTTCTATGCCAAGTCCTGATCCTCCCGTCCCGTCCTTTTATCTTGTAGACTGGTATTCCAGGCAACCGATCTACCACTGTAAAGAGTTCACTCCGCCATCGATCAGCCAGCTTATGTTTTGCAGATGCTCCCAAATTCGGCAGAACATGGTCCCCAGGGTTCAATTCTCGGCATCTTACTCGAAGATCAAATCTCCTTTTATTTCCTTCATTCACTTTGGCCGCATTTTCCTCAGCCAGCTGATAAGCACTCTTAAGCGTTTCTTTCAAACGTGCCACGTATCGGTAATGATCTCGATGACTGATACCATCGGTAGAGACTCCCAACAAGATGTCAATAGGTAGCCTAGGCTCTCTTCCAAACATCAGAAAGTATGGTGAATATCCTGTGCTCTCGTGCCTTGTACTATTATAGGCATGCACCATAGCCTCCACTTTTTCGACTCCAGGATCGCTTATCCTCAATTCGTAAGGTACCAAGCATATCAAGTAAAGTCCTGTTAAATCTTTCAGGAAGGGCACCTCCCCTGATGGTAAGGCGTCTCCGACTTTTGCGGATGTTCAACAACTGAAGTAACTCTTTGATCAGGTTACTCTCAAAATCCCGGCCTTGATCAGAATGCAACCGGTGTGGTAAGCCATAATGGATAAAATACTTTTCCCAAAGCACTCTTGCAACAGTGACTGCTTTTTGATCCTTAGTCGGAAAGGCTTGAGCATATCGTGTGAAGTGATCAGTCACCACCAATACATTTCCAAATCCTCTGGAGTCGTTGTCAATACAAAGGAAGTCTATGCAGACAAGATCCATGGGGCCCGAACTCTTCAAGTGTCCCATGAAGGCCGCTCGAACCGGGACAGTCTTCCTCTGCAAACATCTGCGACAGCACCTACACAGACGAGTCACGGCACTCTCATTTTGGGCCAGTAGAATCGGTCTTGTATTAGGCCATAAGTCTTCCAGGTCCCAAATGACCATGATAATCATGCAGACTCGGAAAATCATCTTCTGAAAGCAGCTTGGAATAACTAGTTGGCGCCTTCCAGGGGTGATCATGATACAGCACCACACGATAAAGTAGGCCATTGTCTATTTCAAACTTCTCCCAATCTCGTAGAAGTTGACTGCATTCAGAGGGTAGGGATGTCTTTAACATTTCTCTGTCTTGAGAACTCACTGCTTGATAAAGAGGTCCAATTAAAGGATCAGTCTTTTGACTCCAGATCATTCGCTTTGAAGATATAGAACAACTCTCAAAGGATCCTAAAGCGGCAGGGTAGGCAAACATGTCTGGTACAGCTTCGGACCCCCCAACAGAGTCAATAAGCCGAGTTTCAGAAAAGGCTACTCGGTCTTCAACTACAGCAGCCATGGCACACAAAGCTCCTACCCAGGACTTGGCACTTCTTCCCATTCATCCACTACTTCCGGACTAGGTAATCCAGGCCGTCTTGATAGAGCATCTGCCCCAATGTTCTTAGGCCCCGATTTATACTTGAGTGTGAATTGGTAGTTGGATAAGCTGCCAACCAGCGATGTCCTGTAGCATCGAGTTTAGCGGTTGACAAAACGTATGTCAGTGGATTGTTGTCTGTTCTTACTTCAAACGTGGCTCCGTATAAATAGTCATGTAATTTATCAACAATGGCCCACTTGAGCGCCAAAAACTCCAATTTATGTACTGGATAATTTTTCTCGCTGGGAGAAAGACTTCGACTTATGAAAGCTATGGGCCGTAACCCGGCCGGGTATTCTTGGTGCAGCACGCCACCTAATCCTTCAAAGCTGGCATCTACATGTAGCACATATGGCTTCTGTGCATCAGCATAAGCCAGAACGGGAGCTTCTGTCAATTTCTTCTTCAACAACTTAAATGCTTCTTCACAATCCGCAGTCCACCTATCGCCAAAAAGGCTTTTGGAAGACCCTTTCTTCTTCCCCGGATCTCCTGCATCACTCTTCAACAGGTCGAGGAGGGCTCGAGCAATTTTTGAATATCCTTCCACAAATCGTCGATAGAATCCACAAAACCCCAAGAAAGATTGCAACTCCGTAATATTTTGCGGTCGGGGCCAATTCACCACAGCTTCAATCTTACCAGGATCGGTAGCAACTCCTTCAGCAGAAACAATATGACCTACATAAGTGACCGAAGATCTACAAAATTTGCATTTGTCAGCCGACAACTTCAGCCCCTCTTCTTTTAAGCGATGGAGTACTCTCATGAGTCGTTCTTCATGTTCTTTCCAGCGTCTTTCCAAACACAATAATGTCATCAAGATATACAAGGCATTCCCGGGGCACTAAATCACCTAACACTCTTTCCATCAACCTTTGGAACGTTGCTGGCGCACCTTTTGTGCCTTGCGGCATACGAGTGAACTGAAAGAAACCCAAGGGGCATATGAAGGCTGTCTTTTCCTGATCCTCAGGTGCCATTGGGACTTGATAGTATCCCGATCTTAGGTCCAGCACTGTGAACCAACAGTTTCCATTCAGAGCTTCCAGAGCTTCTTCAATTCTCGGCAGTGTATACTGATCAGGTAAGGTTCTCCGGTTCAGAGTTCTGTAATCCACACATAGGCGAATTGCTCCAGATTTTTTTTCTTACCACCACAATAGGTGAGGCATAGGGGCTCTTACTGTCCACAATGATCCCCTGACCTTTCATTTGCTGTAGAGTCTGTCTTAACTCATCAACATCCTTTGGAGCAACTCTCCGTGGTCGCTCCCGGAAGGGAGTAGAATCGGTCAATCGGAAAGTGTGTTGAGCACTTTTAGCACAACCTACATCCATATCATCCATGGAGAACACTTCCGATAATTCAGACAACTTCTGTGTCAGTCGCTGATTCCAGGCCTCTGGTAAATGTGGACACTCAGGTCAAGATTGAGATTAGGGATTGCATCTCGGATTTGAATCCTGCACACTTCAGCGTATGGATTTACTCCAAGCACAGGGTAGCAGTGGGCCACATTCTGGTATGGTCCAATTACAATCGGATGCGGTGAACAGTTCCTCACTGTCACACAGGTAGATAACTCCACTTTATTTCTCCAGTCCTTTCTCTCTGGGATCACCATCCAGCCATTCTGGTTAATCATTTCTTCAGGGGTTTCCATAAGGACATAACTCCCCCCTTCAAGCAAATCGGGAGCAATGCTGGAGGCTACTCTCAGAATTCTCTCCCCGCCGGCAGGAACTTCCACGGTTCTCTCACCGATATGATATACCATTCCATGTCGATAGCCAGTAGACAGGGCATCACAGAGTTCTCTAAGATCAGAAGATATATTCACCGGCTGAGCTGCAGGGTTCCAATCTCTTCCAAGAAACTTCTGAAAAGCATAATGCACTGCGGGACAATTAGTGCCAAGTATCACAGGAGCTGCACAAGAATCCCCTGTATCAGGACAGACAAGAGCCGTAATCTTCATGGGAGCGACACTCTGATCTTCTAATTCAGGGACAGCTATAACTACTTGTAGGCTGCCATCTACAGGATATGATCCTGAATTAAGCCCCCACAATTTCATTTGTCCTGTAGACTGAAGAGGTATATCCCTCAGATACTTTTGGTAGAACGAGCGATAAATCAGGGTCACTTGAGATCCTGTATCAAACAGGGCAGGAGCAGCATGACCATTGACAGTGACTTTGACAACGGACCTGGAGCCCGCGATAGCGCCTCTGGTCTTTACTCGGCCCGCCTTCCTTCGGTGTCTTTGATTCTGAATAGAGAAGACAGCACTGTGTCCCAATCCCTCACTGTCCTCCGTACACTGTCTGGCAGTATGACCCGTCTGACCACATTTATAACAGGTTGTAGCATCCTTCCTCCATTGAGTGGCAGTGGGTGGAGTGGCGGACTGTCTAAGTTCTGACCGCTCCGCTGGTTTGTCCTTGTTTGAATTAGGAACAACATCTTCTTTAGAGATGCTTTTCGCTTTCTTAGGGGGTACTAAAACTAATGTCAGCTTCTTGTTTCTTCACTAACTTCATTAAGTCAGGAAATGGAAGGACTCTATCAGATAGTAAGACCTTGAGTACTTGAGCAAGAGGATGATGAGGTTGTAACCCTCTCACCAACTGACTGGTTCTCATAGCGTCTACCTCTGAAGTAGATATAGCTGCGTGGTACACCAGACGTTGAAAGAAGTAGCTGTAAACGGTTAATAAAAGTAGAGACATTTTCCCCTTCTTTTTGACGAACCATTCGGTAATCAGCAACCATCTGGGCAAGGTCATAGTATGGCTCAAAGTGATCAGACAGTACTTGTATATAGTCCAATGCACTCACTCCTTCATGAGAGTCTCTGTACAAGCGGATCAATTCTGCAGCAGGAGACCGCAAACTTTCACTGATACGCTGCCGCTTGCCTTCTTCAGAGCAAGACCATTCCTTCAGGCATTGGAGAGTATGTTCTTTCCATATCTCAAAGTTTTCCTCCCCTTGTGGTACTGGGACATTACCAGAGAATACTTTTAGTTTCTTGTAGTGAGTGGCCTGCAGGCCCTGAGCTAACATTTCAGTCAGCCTGGCTAAGGTGCTAATAGCACTGTCACTAGAGGAACTGCTAGCGACGGCCAGTACTGGGGGATAACTGGCTGAGCGGGGTTCTTCCGGGGCCCCCCCCCAGCTTTACCTGAACCAGGGGGGAGGAACAGGAGGTCGGAACCCCATGTAGGCGCGGGGGGGTTCCCCCCCCCCCCCCTCTCCCCCCCCCAACACAACACCACCCACACCCAAAACCCAACCCCACCCCCCCCACCACCCCCCACCTGGGGGGGGGGGTATGAGTATTATCCCCCCCCCAACAACTCTGGCGCTACCTTTTATAATGACCTAAGCCTTCGCTGAAGGGAAGAGTGGGAACATATATGAAATATATCAGTGCCTCCACCCAGGATAGAGCCTCTGTATTACAGGGAGGATCTCTTCCTGGGACTTACCCATGAAGTACAGTTAGTAGCCTTAACAAGGATCACTGTACTAATCTCACAGTCTGAAGAATACATACAGATACCACATAAGGTTATAACAGTAGCTTTATAAGAATCAACAGGGTAATAATACATACATAAAATATACTCAGAACACAGCAATACTACAACAACCAGCAAGTCCTCAACCGTCTTAGGTTATATACCCGGGTATATATATAGATATATAGCAAGAGTCCAGTGCACAATACCTCCAGGCAACAGAAGAGATGCAGGGGCCCCTGTGGATGACTGTGGATCCTCGGATTCTTCCAGGAGATGACAGACAGCCGATCAGGAGATGATGATGATGGTGAGATTCTTCACAGGCAGCAAACAGGGCGACGGTGACGGCAGTAGATGCAGGCCTGACTACCAAAAACTACAACCCATACCTCCCCCACCAAAAATACCACCCCCCCCGCCCCTCAAACAAACTATTTGCCCCGCGGACGCACAACTTACCACCCCCCAAAATTTATTTTATATATATGAAACCACAACTACTACCACCAGCTAGGTCCTGTAAATATATAGGGACAAACCACACCCTATATTATAAAAAAAAAAAGAAAAAATGGCGCTTTTACCCCCCCCAACACAACACAACTTCCTCACCACCACCCCTCCCCCCTCCCCCCCCCCCACCCCCCCCCCCCAATGTCCCGACCCACCGTAATTAACAAACAAAACTTGCACTAAATGCCTGGGGTCTCTGAAGCCAAACTGCAGGGGCAAAGAAGCCAGATACATTAAAAAAAAAAAAAAAAGGCAGTTCCCTACACACATTACACACACACCGCTCTGCTCTATCATGTATTTACTGTATTTAGAATACGCATTGAAGATGTCGGGAAGTCACATGACGAGGCATGAATCAATCAAACACCTTAGACAATCACATCTACCGCAGCACTCTGCGGATCCTGGCTCCTCCCCCAGCACGTGACCGATTATGTGATCATGACGTCATCAAAGGTCCTTGTAGCTGCTGCGGATGGAGGGGCCTGTGTAGAATGGAGCTGCTCCAGGGACATGTCATGGAAAGAGGCGGAGCTCTTGAAATTTCTTAATGGGAACAAAATCACCGGGTATTTACCCTCACAGGGATCTTTTTACGTTCACTCTATGTGTGTGATATACAATACTATATACAATACTAAACAATAGCTAAGTAGAATAACAATGCCCCAAGTATAGTTACAATTTATCTCCTTTAGACTAAGGCCCCACGTTACGGAACGCAGCTAAAAAGCGCTGCAGAAATCACAGCGGAAACGCATTCTTTTTTTCTGCAGCGTTTTTGCTGCGTTTTCTCTGCGGATTTTCTTCCCTAATTAAACCTATAGGGAATGGATGGAAAGTGTGTGGATGGGATTAACCAGAATCTCATTCACTTTGCTGGTACTGTAAAACGTGTTTTTTCTGCTGCGTTTCTGCAACATGGGGCCTCAGCTTTGCGGTAAGTTCGCACAGTGGATTCTGTATGGGACCCACCATGCAAATCCAACGCAGAAATCTTCAGTGGGGAGTTTGAGCAGAAATATTTTTTTCAGCTAGTGGAAAATAAAGGTATGTACTGTACGTTCACACGGTGGAATTTGGCGCCGGTTTTCAGGTGTATTTAGCTTCAAAATCAGCGCCAGATTCTGTCTTCAAACTTCCACCCAGTTTTTTCAAGGAAGCAGACATCGAAGCAGGACGCTGAAAAAATAAGGATCAGTATGTGATCTGTGAGGATCCAACACCTGGGCCCCGCACAGATCAGCTGTTTTGGCAGTGTTTGGGTGCCCAAAGCTATAGATGTGGATGAGGAGCGCGTACGTGCAGACTCTCCTATTCAAGTAATAGGAGAAGTATAGGGAAGTGTAGTGCTGCTCCTATTGATTGAATAGAAGACCCTGCACACGCTCCCAATCCACTTCTGAAAGTTCCAGCACCAGATGCTGCCGTAACAGCTGATCTGTGCAGGATCCAGGGGTTGGATCCTTACAGATCACATACTGATCACCTATCTTGTGGATAAGTCATGACTAAGAAAAATGGATTTGGGGCCAGACTATCCCTTTAAGGGATTAAAGTTAAAATTCCTATTATAAGATATTTAAATACTCCACTACAACACAACTGTGAATGCTGCTATTTATTGGTGGCCTCCAGGACGACACTTAAAGTAACAGTTGAGCGCACTGTCGGGTTTTCCCATTATGTGCCCCAGGGCTGGAGATATCGGTGCCGTTAGTTTCGGCACCGATCTCTGCCCACTCTCAGAAAGGCGTTCCTGACAGTCTAGTGGGCTGTGAGGAATGACCTTCCCTGACAGTACTCGTCCATAGCCCTGTAGTGTCAGAGGGGGCGTTCCTTACCGCCCAGCGATGACGCTGAGCTGTGAGGAACGCCCCCCCCTCCCCCAGTACAAGTCTGTGGATGAGTACTGTTGAGGGGGCGTTCCTTACAGCCCAGCTAAACTGTCAGGAACGCCCTTCTGAGAGTGGGCACCCTTCTGAGAGTGCCGAAACTAACGGCACCAATATCTCTAGCCCTGGGGCACATAACGGGAAAACCGACAGTGCGCTGAATTCAGTATATATAGTATATAAAACAGCATGTGCAGGAGGACATGAAAGGTCCTCTTTAAACCAACAAGTCACACAAATGTGTATTGCAGATTATTGTCCTTGTTTGAAGGCTAGGAAGCATATAGTCAAATGAACATGATTAAAATTTACATCTAACTACTGGGAGTCCCAACCAGGTCTGTGTTTGGTTTTTTTTATTGTTTCACTCTTACCCTAATGGAGACTGACCACAAATGTATATGGAATAGAACATGTGGATCAGGGATAGAATTAAGGACCTCATCTCAGGCTCCTATAACATGTTGTGTTGACCACCTTGATCTGTTAAGAACTGTGAGGATCAATAAAGTAGCTCAGATACAACAATATTTTTTATTCACTGACTTTATTAACTTCATTAAAGGTGTGAAAAAAGAAGTTTACATTAGAAGTCAGGGCACTAGTCTTAAATGTGGCCCTATTGATGATGATAATGGGCTCTTGACTCGCATAGATGAAGGTTGATAAAGGTCTTGGCCGTCAGTTGAGAACAGAGAGCGAGCTTGAAGTCTATCTCTTGTCGTAATAGATAACTCTTGATTTTGATGAGTACATCGATCTACGGAAGTGGCCATTGCGGTTGCTTGAGAAGAGAGACAGTGCCTAGAAACTGTCTCTATATGCAGAAGATAACTCAGTCATTTTATGAGTATATCTTAAAGTGGAAAGTCTGGTAGGTGTCTTGGCCATTGGTTGAGAACAGAAACCGAATTTGGAATCTGTCTCATCCTGCAGCAGGAAACTCACGAGCATCGTAAGTGCGTCTGGACTGCTTGAAATGACCATTGCGGTGGTGTGGAATCTGCCTCCGGGTGCAGAAGATAACTCACTTGTTTGCAAGTATATCTTACTGCGGAAAGTCCGGTAGGTGTCTTGGCCATAGGTTGAGAACAAAAACCGAATTTGGAATCTGTCTCATCCTGCAGCAGGAAACTCATGAGCATCGAAAGTACGTCTGGACTGCAGGAAATGACCATTGCGGTGGTGTGGAAGCAGAGACCTGTGCAATAAATGTCGCCCTTGATTCAACCAAGGGGTATGCGTTATTGCGGCATTAATGGCGCGCTTATCTTCGCAAAGGCATTGGGGTTACTGTGCAATAAATGTCACCCTTGACTCAGCCAAGGGGTATGCGTTATTGCGGTGTTAATGGCGCGCTTACCTTCGCAAAGGCGTTGGGGTTACTGCGTAATAAATGTCGCCCTTGACTCAACCAAGGGGTATGCGTTATTACGACGTTAATGGAGCGCTTACCTTCGCAAAGGCGATGGGGTTACTGAGCAATAAATGTCGCCCTTGACTCAGCCAAGGGGTATGCATTAATGCGGCGTTAATGGCGCGCTTAACTTCGCAAAGGCGATGGGGTTACTACACAATAAATGTCGCCCTTGAGTCAACCAAGGGGTATGCGTTTTTGCGGTGTTAATGGTGAGCTTACCTTCGCAAAGGCGATGAGGTTACTGAGCAATAAATGGCGCACTTGATTCAACCAAGGGGTATGGATTATTGTGGCGTTAATGGTGCGCTTAGCTTCGCAAAGGCGATGGGGTTCCTGCGCAATAAATGGCGCCCTTGATTCAACCAAGGGGTATGCGTTATTGCGGCGTTAATGGCGCTTACCTTCGCAAAGGCGATGGGGTTACTGTGCAATAAATGTCGGCCTTGATTCAACCAAGTGGTATGCCTTATTGCGGCGTTAATGGAGCGCTTTCCTTCGCAAAGGCGATGAGGTTACTGAGCATTAAATGTCGCCATTGATTCAACCAAGGGGTATGTGTTATTGCGGTGTTAATGACGCGCTTACCTTCGCAAAGGCGTTGGGGTTTACTGTGCAATAAATGTTGCCCTTTACTCAGCCAAGGGGTATGCCTTATTGCAGCGTTAATGTCGCGCTTGTTTTCGCAAAGGCGTTGGGGTTACTGCGCAATAAATGTCACCCTTGACTCAGCCAAGGGGTATGCCTTATTGCGGCATTAATGTCGCGCTTGTCTTCGCAAAGGCGTTGGGGTTACTGCGCAATAAATGTCACACTTGAATTAGCCAAGGGGTATGCCTTATTGCGTCATTAATGCCACGCTTGCCTTCGCAAAGGCGTTGGGGTTTACTGTGCAATAATTGTTGCCCTTTACTCAGCCAAGAGGTATGCCTTATTGCGGCATTAATGTCGCGCTTGCCTTCGCAAAGGCGATGGGGTTACTGTGCAATAAATGTCGCCCTTGATTTAACCAAGGGGTATGCGTTATTGCGACGTTAATGGCGTGCTTACCTTCGCAAAGGCGATGGAGTTACTGTGCAATAAATGTCACCCTTTACTCAGCCAAGGGGTATGCGTTATTGCGACGTTAATGGCGTGCTTACCTTCGCAAAAGCGATGGGGTTACTGTGCAATAAATGTCACCCTTGACTCAGCCAAGGGGGTGTGCGTTATTGCGACGTAAATGGCGTGCTTACCTTCGCAAAGGCGATGGGGTTACTGTGCAATAAATGTCACCCTTGACTCAGCCAAGGTGTGAAAGATCCTCAGTGCGCCAACACCGCTGTGGCCCACACCTGAGTCTTCTTTCATATAAAACCACACTCACCGCCAGTGAGTGCCAGGTTCACAAGATAAATACAAGACAAGCTTTCTAAATTTTATATATTTATTAACCCCTAAATGGGTCGGTATTAACATCTAACACATGCAGTTCAGAACAGATATGCAGATATATACAAGCATTAACAGTTACTAGTTACAAGATACAGTGCAATAAAATAAAAGGGCATAAAAGTGAAATAATTACTTTACCACACATCTCCTTGCTGTGGTTCTGTAGTCCAACACTCACACATGCTCTGGTATGTGTGAAATAACCAGTGGAGGCTTCTCAGCATGTGGCAACAATCCAGCCTGCATGCTCTTCACAGTGGTCACTCTGTGATCTCTTGTGGTCTGTCTGTAAAAACTCTGTATTCTCCTGTAGTCTGTGATGGTCTGTAATAACTCCTCATAGTATTCTCTTGTAGTCCCAGCACAATCTCCTCCCACTGACCTCTTATCTCATCTTATATACCCTTTATGACACCACCCAGAATGAGGTCATCAGCAACAGCAAGTCTGATGGATTAATGCACTCAAGTCCAGATTCTTTGTAAAGAGCTGAGACCAAGTGAAATGATACAATGTTATCAGCCATATCTGATCTACCAGTGCAGCCTGATCAATGCATGTTTCTTTGATCACTCAGGGCTGTGTATGAATTCAATGGAGCCCTGCTGGGATGGATACAAAGCCCTATTGTTCCAGTCTGGCCACTATTGGCAATATACCTATGAGTAGGCTGTGCACATTATGAGTAAAGAGAACTAAAAGAGAAATACACTACCCAGAGATCAAAATACAGCTCTGAGTTATAGCCATATTTAAGCGGAATCATCACACAAGGGGTATGCGTTATTGCAACGTTAATGGCGTGCTTACCTTCGCAAAGGCGATGGGGTTACTATGCAATAAATGTCACCCTTGACTCAGCCAAGGGGTATGCGTTATTGTGACGTTAATGGCGTGCTTACCTTCGCAAAAGCGATGGGGTTATTGTGCAATAAATGTCGCCCTTGATTTAACCAAGAGGTATGCGTTATTGCGACGGTAATGGCGTGCTTACCTTCGCAAAGGCGTTGGGGTTACTGCGCAATAAATGTCACCCTTGACTCAGCCAAGGGGTATGCCTTATTGCGGCATTAATGTCGCGCTTGTCTTCGCAAAGGCGTTGGGGTTACTGCGCAATAAATGTCGCACTTGAATTAGCCAAGGGGTATGCCTTATTGCGTCATTAATGCCATGCTTGCCTTCGCAAAGGCGTTGGGGTTTACTGTGCAATAAATGTTGCCCTTTATTCAGCCAAGAGGTATGCCTTATTGCGGCGTTAATGTCGCGCTTGCCTTCGCAAAGGCGTTGGGGTTACTGCGCAATAAATGTCACCCTTGACTCAGCCAAGGGGTATGCCTTATTGCAACGTTAATGGCGTGCTTACCTTCGCAAAGGCGTTGGGGTTACTGTACAATAAATGTCACCCTTGACTCAGCCAAGGGGTATGCGTTATTGTGACGTTAAAGCCGTGCTTACCTTCGCAAAAGCGATGGGGTTACTGTGCAATAAATGTCGCCCTTGATTTAACCAAGAGGTATGCGTTATTGCGACGGTAATGGCGTGCTTACCTTCGCAAAGGCGATGGGGTTGCTGTGCAATAATTGTCGCCCTTGATTTAACCAAGGGGTATGCGTTATTGCGACGTTAATGGCGTGCTTACCTTCGCAAAGGTGATGGGCTTACTGTGCAATAAATGTCACCCTTGACTCAGCCAAGGGGTATGCGATATTGCGACGTTAATGGCGTGCTTAGCTTCGCAAAGGCGAAGGGGTTACTGTGCAATAAATGTCACCCTTAACTCAGCCAAGGGGTATGCGTTATTGCGACGTTAATGGCGTGCTTACCTTCGCAAAGGAGATGGGGTTGCTGTGCAGTAAATGTCGCCCCGGATTTAACCAAGAGGTGTGCGTTATTGCGACGTTAATGGCGCGCTTGCCTTCGCAAAGGCGATGCGCTTGCTGTGCAGTAAATGTCGACCCGGATTTAAGCAAGGGGTGTGCGTTATTGCGACGTTAATGGCGCGCTTGCCTTCGCAAAGGCGGTGGGGTTGCTGTGCAGTAAATGTCGTCCCGGATTTAAGCAAGGGGTGTGCGTTATTGCGACGTTAATGGCGCGCTTGCCTTCGCAAAGGCGGTGGGGTTACTGTGCGGTTTAGTAAATTCCCCCCCGGATTTAATTCACCAAGGGGTGTGCGTTATTGCGACGTTAATGGCGCGCTTGCCTTCGCAAAGGCGGTGGGGTTGCTGTACAGTAAATGTCGCCCCGGATTTAACCAAGGGGTGTGCGTTATTGCGACGTTAATGGCGCGCTTGCCTTCGCAAAGGCGGTGGGGTTGCTGTGCAGTAAATGTCGCCCTGGACTTAACCAAGGGGGGTACGTTATTGCCACGTTAATGGCGCGCTCGCCTTCGCAAAGGCGATGGGGTTACTGGGCACTAAATGTCGCCCCGGACTTAACCAAGGGGGTGTGCGTTATTGCCACGTTAATGGCGCGCTCGCCTTCGCAAAGGCGATGGGGTCACTGGGCACTAAATGTCGCCCCGGACTTAACCAAGGGGGGTGCGTTATTCCCACGTTAATGGCGCGCTCGCCTTCGCAAAGGCGATGGGGTCACTGGGCACTAAATGTCGCCCTGGACTTAACCAAGGGGGGGTGCGTTATTGCCACGTTAATGGCGCGCTCGCCTTCGCAAAGGCGATGGGGTCACTGGGCACTAAATGTCGCCCTGGACTTAACCAAGGGGGGTGCGTTATTCCCACGTTAATGGCGCGCTCGCCTTCGCAAAGGCGATTGCGGTCACTGGGCACTAAATGTTGCCCTGGACTTAACCAAGGGGGGTGCGTTATTGCCACGTTAATGGCGCGCTTGCCTTCGCAAAGGCGATGGGGTTACTGGGCACTAAATGTCGCCCTGGATTTAACCAAGGGGTGTGCGTTATTGCCACGTTAATGGCGCGCTTGCCTTCGCAAAGGCGATGGGGGTCACTGTGCACTAAATGTCGCCCCGGATTTAACCAAGGGGGGTGCGTTATTGCCATGTTAATGGCGCGCTTGCCTTCGCAAAGGCAGATGGGGTCACTGGGCACTAAATGTCGCCCTGGACTTAACCAAGGGGGTGCGTTATTGCGACGTTAATGGCGCGCTTGCCTTCGCAAAGGCGATGGGGTTACTGGGCACTAAATGTCGCCCTGGACTTTACCAAGGGGTGTGCGTTATTGCCACGTTAATGGCGCGCTCGCCTTCGCAAAGGCGATTGGGGTCACTGGGCACTAAATGTCGCCCTGGACTTAACCAAGGGTGCGTTATTTCCACGCTTATTGGGCGCCCGCCCTCCCCAAGGCGAGGGGGTCACTGGGCACTAAATGTCGCCCTGGACTTAACCAAGGGGGGTGCGTTATTGCCACGTTAATGGCGCGCTCGCCTTCGCAAAGGCGATGGGGTCACTGGGCACTAAATGTCGCCCTGGACTTAACCAAGGGGGGTGCGTTATTGCCACGTTAATGGCGCGCTCGCCTTCGCAAAGGCGAGGGGGTCACTGGGCACTAAATGTCGCCCTGGACTTAACCAAGGGGGGTGCGTTATTGCCACGTTAATGGCGCGCTCGCCTTCGCAAAGGCGAGGGGGTCACTGGGCACTAAATGTCGCCCCGGACTTAACCAAGGGGGGTGCGTTATTGCCACGTTAATGGCGCGCTCGCCTTCGCAAAGGCGGGGGGGTTACTGGACAGTAAATGTCGCCCTGGACTTAACCAAGGGGTGTGCGTTATTGCCACGTTAATGGCGCGCTTGCCTTCGCAAAGGC
>CAMRHE010001921.1:0-20451 GCA_947044405.1 Leptodactylus fallax | reverse complement strand
ATGTACCAGAATATAACTACTATAATACTGCTCCTATGTACAAGAATATAACTACTATAATACTGCTCCTATGTACAAGAATATAACTACTATAATACTGCCTCCTATGTACAAGAATATAACTACTACAATACTGCTCCTATGTACAAGAATATAACTACTATAATACTGCCCCCTATGTACAAGAATATAACTACTATAATACTGCTCCCTATGTACCAGAATATAACTACTATAATACTGCTCCTATGTACAAGAATATAACTACTATAATACTGCTCCTATGTACAAGAATATAACTACTATAATACTGCCTCCTATGTACAAGAATATAACTACTACAATACTGCTCCTATGTACCAGAATATAACTACTACAATACTGCCCCCTATGTACAAGAATATAACTACTATAATACTGCTCCTATGTATGTACAAGAATATAACTACTATAATACTGCTCCTATGTACAAGAATATAACTACTATAATACTGCCCCCTATGTACAAGAATATAACTACTATAATACTGCTCCTATGTATGTACAAGAATATAACTACTATAATACTGCTCCTATGTACAAGAATATAACTACTATAATACTACCTCCTATGTACAAGAATATAACTACTATAATACTGCTCCTATGTACAAGAATATAACTACTATAATACTGCTCCTATGTACAAGAATATAACTACTATAATACTGCTCCTATGTACAAGAATATAACTACTATAATACTGCTCCTATGTACAAGAATATAACTACTATAATACTGCTCCTATTATGTACAAGAATATCACTACTATAATACTGCCTCCTATGTACAAGAATATAACTACTATAATACTACTATGTACAAGAATATAACTACTATAATACTGCTCCTATGTACAAGAATATAACTACTATAATACTGCCCCCTATGTACAAGAAAATAACTACTATAATACTGCTGCTATGTACAAGAATATAACTACTATAATACTGCCCCCTATGTACAAGAATATAACTACTATAATACTGCTCCTATGTACAAGAATATAACTACTATAATACTGCTCCTATGTACAAGAATATAACTACTATAATACTGCTCCTATGTACAAGAATATAACTACTATAATACTGCCCCCTATGTACAAGAATATAACTACTATAATACTGCCCCCTATGTACAAGAATATAACTACTATAATACTGCCCCCTATGTACAAGAATATAACTACTATAATACTGCCCCCTATGTACAAGAATATAACTACTATAATACTGCTCCCTATGTACCAGAATATAACTACTATAATACTGCTCCTATGTACAAGAATATAACTACTATAATACTGCTCCTATGTACAAGAATATAACTACTATAATACTGCCTCCTATGTACAAGAATATAACTACTACAATACTGCTCCTATGTACAAGAATATAACTACTATAATACTGCCCCCTATGTACAAGAATATAACTACTATAATACTGCTCCCTATGTACCAGAATATAACTACTATAATACTGCTCCTATGTACAAGAATATAACTACTATAATACTGCTCCTATGTACAAGAATATAACTACTATAATACTGCTCCTATGTACAAGAATATAACTACTATAATACTGCTCCTATGTACAAGAATATAACTACTATAATACTGCTCCTATGTACAAGAATATAACTACTATAATACTGCTCCTATTATGTACAAGAATATCACTACTATAATACTGCCTCCTATGTACAAGAATATAACTACTATAATACTGCTCCCTATGTACCAGAATATAACTACTATAATACTGCTCCTATGTACAAGAATATAACTACTATAATACTGCTCCTATGTACAAGAATATAACTACTATAATACTGCCTCCTATGTACAAGAATATAACTACTACAATACTGCTCCTATGTACAAGAATATAACTACTATAATACTGCCCCCTATGTACAAGAATATAACTACTATAATACTGCTCCCTATGTACCAGAATATAACTACTATAATACTGCTCCTATGTACAAGAATATAACTACTATAATACTGCTCCTATGTACAAGAATATAACTACTATAATACTGCCTCCTATGTACAAGAATATAACTACTACAATACTGCTCCTATGTACCAGAATATAACTACTACAATACTGCCCCCTATGTACAAGAATATAACTACTATAATACTGCTCCTATGTATGTACAAGAATATAACTACTATAATACTGCTCCTATGTACAAGAATATAACTACTATAATACTGCCCCCTATGTACAAGAATATAACTACTATAATACTGCTCCTATGTATGTACAAGAATATAACTACTATAATACTGCTCCTATGTACAAGAATATAACTACTATAATACTACCTCCTATGTACAAGAATATAACTACTATAATACTGCTCCTATGTACAAGAATATAACTACTATAATACTGCTCCTATGTACAAGAATATAACTACTATAATACTGCTCCTATGTACAAGAATATAACTACTATAATACTGCTCCTATGTACAAGAATATAACTACTATAATACTGCTCCTATTATGTACAAGAATATCACTACTATAATACTGCCTCCTATGTACAAGAATATAACTACTATAATACTACTATGTACAAGAATATAACTACTATAATACTGCTCCTATGTACAAGAATATAACTACTATAATACTGCCCCCTATGTACAAGAAAATAACTACTATAATACTGCTGCTATGTACAAGAATATAACTACTATAATACTGCCCCCTATGTACAAGAATATAACTACTATAATACTGCTCCTATGTACAAGAATATAACTACTATAATACTGCTCCTATGTACAAGAATATAACTACTATAATACTGCTCCTATGTACAAGAATATAACTACTATAATACTGCCCCCTATGTACAAGAATATAACTACTATAATACTGCCCCCTATGTACAAGAATATAACTACTATAATACTGCCCCCTATGTACAAGAATATAACTACTATAATACTGCCCCCTATGTACAAGAATATAACTACTATAATACTGCTCCCTATGTACCAGAATATAACTACTATAATACTGCTCCTATGTACAAGAATATAACTACTATAATACTGCTCCTATGTACAAGAATATAACTACTATAATACTGCCTCCTATGTACAAGAATATAACTACTACAATACTGCTCCTATGTACAAGAATATAACTACTATAATACTGCCCCCTATGTACAAGAATATAACTACTATAATACTGCTCCCTATGTACCAGAATATAACTACTATAATACTGCTCCTATGTACAAGAATATAACTACTATAATACTGCTCCTATGTACAAGAATATAACTACTATAATACTGCCTCCTATGTACAAGAATATAACTACTACAATACTGCTCCTATGTACAAGAATATAACTACTATAATACTGCCCCCTATGTACAAGAATATAACTACTATAATACTGCCCCCTATGTACAAGAATATAACTACTATAATACTGCTCCTATGTACAAGAATATAACTACTATAATACTGCCCCCTATGTACAAGAATATAACTACTATAATACTGCCCCTATGTACAAGAATATAACTACTATAATACTGCCTCCTATGTACAAGAATATAACTACTATAATACTGCTCCTATGTACAAGAATATAACTACTATAATACTGCCTCCTATGTACAAGAATATAACTACTACAATACTGCTCCTATGTACAAGAATATAACTACTATAATACTGCCCCCTATGTACAAGAATATAACTACTATAATACTGCTCCCTATGTACCAGAATATAACTACTATAATACTGCTCCTATGTACAAGAATATAACTACTATAATACTGCCCCTATGTACAAGAATATAACTACTATAATAGTACTCCTATGTACAAGAATGTAACTACTATAATACTGCTCCTATGTACAAGAATATAACTACTATAATACTGCTCCTATGTACAAGAATATAACTACTATAATACTGCTCCTATGTACAAGAATATAACTACTATAATACTACCTCCTATGTACAAGAATATAACTACTATAATACTGCTCCTATGTACAAGAATATAACTACTATAATACTGCCCCTATGTACAAGAATATAACTACTATAATACTGCTCCTATGTACAAGAATATAACTACTATAATACTGCTCCCTATGTACAAGAATATAACTACTATAATACTGCCCCTATGTACAAGAATATAACTACTATAATACTACTCCTATGTACAAGAATATAACTACTATAACACTGCTCCTATGTACAAGAATATAACTACTATAATACTGCCCCTATGTACAAGAATATAACTACTATAATACTGCTCCTATGTACAAGAATATAACTACTATAATACTGCTCCTATGTACAAGAATATAACTACTATAATACTGCTCCTATGTACAAGAATATAGCTACTATAATACTGCTCCTATGTACAAGAATATAACTACTATAATACTGCTATGTACAAGAATATAACTACTATAATAGGAGACTGGAGACTTTTCCATGCCTTGTACACCGAAAAACTGACTTACAAGGCATAATAAATCTCCCCATAGAGTGTTGCACTACACGTAGAGAGGCCCACTAGCAACCACAGGGTTAAATGATAAAATTCTTACTGCCTGATTCAGCCACTCTATGGAGCTCACTGCATTCAACTACTCCAGATGCAGTGAGCTCCTCCTAGTGGCTGCAGAAAGAATATTTCATTAGGCTACAGACACATGACCATATGCCCTGTGGCATCTCTGTGCCATCCATGTTCTACACAGACTCATATACTTCATTGAATGAGACTGCACCATAAAACAGACAGCAATAGGGCCTGTCCTGGGTTTTTCACAACCCCCAACATGGACCAGAAAAAAAAACACAGTTGTGTTATTGGGGCCATAGATAATAGGTCAGTGTACTATCCATTAAATGCAAGTGGTGTACATGGAGCCTTAACTAAAAGGACTTCTGAACAGCTCAGAAGAGAGTCTTTAGGGTACTAAGAACCACCATCCCCCAAATGTGCCCCTGCCTGATCCCAAGATCACTGCTTTATATGATGTATCTCCGGTTCCGAGAATGTCCAGGAATACTTACCTTTATATGTGTGACTACAGGTGTAACCTAAACCTCCAGAGCCCTGAGCAAAATGTAGTCCCCACTCACCAAGGGCCATCTATGGTATTGGTGTTTAATTATTTGGGCACCAGGATCCAGGTGTAGCAGCCACCAAACCAACGTTCACTTTGCACTTACACATTTCGTACAGTGCAGACACCTTTCCCTTTAAATGGCGAACGTCCATGCTGTGGAAAGTGCATAGCGCGGAAATCGTAAAATGAACATCCATAAGAACATAGTTACATAGTAGACGAGGTTGGATAAAGACATATCAATTCCAACCTATAACACTGCACTGTTGATCCAGACCCCAATGAGTCTGATGCCAATTGCCCCATTTCAGGGGAAAAAAAATTCTTCCCGATTCCAAATCCGGCAATCGGTAGATATCCTCCTCATCTTTACCAAAAACCCCTCTGAACCCCCCTACCTGCACCCCTGTTCTAAGGATATGACTTCGTGGTTATTGACCCTTCATAACTTGAAGGTAATATAACTATTATCTAACTTTCTTCTATCTCACCTTCTTCTTTCGCAGGTGAAATTTGATCGGCCAGATGTCCAAAAACAGTAATGACTTTCTTGAAGACTTATGCTCCTGGGTTTGTTTGAGGATATCTTTGGGACCTTGGAAGGAGTTGACCCATATGTTTTCATCAGAATACTATGGCACTGGAATATCTTCAAGATGTTCTGGTTCTAAGGAGGATGGTAGCACTGTTTAGCAGATTCTCTTCTTGATGGAACATCATGTCTTGATCATCTGCTCTTCAGAAAAATAGACCAATGTCTTGGTTTTGAAGGATATCTAAGGAACATGGGGGCACTGTCTAGCAGATACTCTTGAAGGAATATCACATCTGCATCATCTGCTCTCCAAAAAATAAATCAAGGTCTTGGTTTTGAAGGACATTTTCCCATGTTCTACTTCTTTGTATCTGTCAAGGCTTCCTTGACGATCGGATGATCACAAAGTGTCCATTGCAATGTGACTACCAGCAATCAGTCGTGATCTATGGAAAAACCTGGTAGCAAGTGTTTGTTTTCTCCACAGCACCACCACAGGGGAAACTGGGTGTTACATTGTGTCTATTTACATCAATGTCTGTGTAATGCAATACAGGACAGGTCCTCCAGAGCGAGAGATGCTCTTTGCAATCGATCTCTACTCTGGCCTAGGAGGAGGATACCCCTCTCTCATAGAGTATATAAAAATGTTCTTTTTCTAAATTAGACAACCCCTTTAAATTCATTGAGACACATACATAGAAGTAAGATCCTGACCCATAACGGAGATGTCATGAATGCAAGTGTGAGCTACACAGGAGAAATAGTAACAAGGCATGTATCGTCATACTGTATACTGTGCACTGTCACTTTAAAAAGTCCACCCTGTGATGGATTTACCTATCACTATGACTCTATATCACCCCATTATATGAGGTCCTTTTGGCCCCTATTATCTCCATACAATAGCGGGCACTCTATCTCTTGGCATCATTTATATATTCTTCATATTCTATATATTCTTTAAGTTATCGACTTTGTACTCTATTAATTTATTTGCATTAAATTTATGATTTTATAATCAATGTTTCGGGTCATTAATACATAGATTGTTTCCATTTTGTTTAATTTCTCCTTAATACTGTATATATAAAAATGAATTTCTGATGTCTGTCGACTGATGTCTGTTGTTTGTTCTTTATGCACAGCCAAACAACTCAAGCAATCTGCACCAAATCTGGCGCATAGATAAATCGGACACCTCTGAAGGTTTTACATCTGGTTTCAGCTCTCTAGGATCTAAAGCGTATTCACAAAGCATATATCGCTTTATTGGCTTCCACATCAAGGACCTTCCTCCATATCATGTGACCCGCATTAGCCAAACGAGGTCAGCAGGTCCTTCATGCTTAGCCTCACTGATATACACCATTTTCATAGGATTGCAGCACTCACTCACTGTTGTCCTCTGTTATCAGTCATTATCAGAGGATTGTTTTTACTTTTTATTTTCTAAGCCTTCTTCAAAGGGGCCTTGGACAGAGGACAACTGACACCAGATTGATTGGTTGCTATGGGCAACTGCCTTATTTTACTTTTTCACCACTTTACATAAAACATCTCCCATTACATCTTATGCCTTTTGGCCATATATCAATATTTACAGTCTTATTTCTTGAAGAGGGGCAGCAGCTGCCAGGAGATCATCCTGACTTTGGAGGAATCCTTTCAACCCACACTTTATACCCAGGGCAACACCGGGAACTTTCTCCATTTACAAAATAAAGCCAGTCTGTACATGAGATAACTGAGTTCCAGCAACAGCTATCTCAACTGACTCCTCTACACACATGCACACTTGGCTGAGCAGTGCATATGTACTGAATAGAGGAGGAGAGAAAGCTATCCTTCTGGAAATGGCTTATCTGCCTATGAAGAAAAGGATTAGCATTTGGAATGTTCCCCATTGTCTGCCATTGGGGAAGAACTGGGAGGAGCCTGAAGAAGTAGCTGGATCAGCTGAGATACTTCTAGGCCGGGAAACTTAGTCCATGTATTGGCCGGATTTTCCATCCTGAATCCAGCTGAGTGGAATTGAACTGACATGCTGAGTTCAGTTAAATCTTGACAATACACGGACTAAGTTTCCTGCAGCACAATGTCATTAAGTTCCTGGAAAATACCTTTTAGTTACACTAGTGTATAGTAGTGAACTCTCTATATAGTGCTCACCTGTGGACGTTGTGTAGTAGTCTCAGCCTGATCCCGTGTTGATGTAGCAGAGAGGACTTTACAGGGAGGTTTAGCTGAGCCAGGCTTGAGCAGGTTAATTTAAGAGCATGAATGGAGTAGCTGAAAGAAGTCTGTCTGCAAGCAAGAATGAAGCAGTCATGACATGACATGAATGTGGTCTGAGCAGAATTCAGCAGTAATACAAGGGTTAACAAACAAACAAACAGAACTAGTAGAGCGAAGCTTGTGAAGTTCCACAGACCCAAAGTTTAAAGGGGTTGTGCCATTAAAGGCACTAATAAGGGTCAGATCACTGGGGGTCCAACTGTTGAGACCCACAAAAATCAGAACAGATGACTGAAAGTACCCCCATGCCTCCTCCATGTGAATGAAGCGCAAGTGCACTTGTGTGACCGACGCTCCATTCTTTTCAGATATTGCCACTGGTGCTTCATTGCAAAGAAGACTTCTGGGGATCCTAGTGGTCAGACCCCCAGAAATCTGTTTACTTATTCATTATACTGTGGTTAGGGGATAATATAATAATAATACATGTTATTTATATAGCGCCAACGTATTCCGCAGCACTGTACAATTTGTAGGGTTCAAGTATTGACAAAAAAGATACATTACAAAGAAATAGTCAATTCACACACTGGGACTGAGGGCCCTGCTCGCAAGAGCTTACAATCTATGAGGTAGAGGAGGTGACACAAGAGCTTACAATCTATGAGGTAGAGGAGGTGACACAAGAGCTTACAATCTATGAGGTAGAGGAGGTGACACAAGAGCTTACAATCTATGAGGTAGAGGGGATGACACAAGAGCTTACAATCTATGAGGTAGAGGAGGTGACACAAGAGCTTACACTCTATGAGGTAGAGGAGGTGACACAAGAGCTTACAATCTATGAGGTAGAGGAGGTGACACAAGAGCTTACAATCTATGAGGTAGAGGAGGTGACACAAGAGCTTACACTCTATGAGGTAGAGGAGGTGACACAAGAGCTTACAATCTATGAGGTAGAGGTGACACAAGAGCTTACAATCTATGAGGTAGAGGAGGTGACACAAAAGCTTACACTCTATGAGGTAGAGGAGGTGACACAAGAGCTTACAATCTATGAGGTAGAGGAGATGACCACAAAATCTAACAAAAAATAAAAAGGAGGGGGGAAAAAAAAACACAAAATACAAAAAGAAGAAGAGGGGGAGAGACACGTGACAACCAATTAGGAGGGGGGGGGGCAAAAACTGCCTACAATCTAAGAAGGGGGGGGGCCACAGGTGACTTCCAATCAGGGAGGGGGGGGGACAAAACTGCCTACCATTTAAGGAGGGGAGGGGGCGACACAGGTTTTCAATCTATGAGGTAGAGGTGACACAAGAGCTCACACTCTATGTGGGAGAGGGGTGGCACAAGAGCTTACAATCTATGAGGTAGAGGGGGACACAAGAGCTTACAATCTATGAGGTAGAGGAGGTGACACAAGAGCTTACAATCTATGAGGTAGAGGAGGTGACACAAGAGCTTACAATCTATGAGGTAGAGGAGGTGACACAGGAGTTTACAATCTATGAGGTAGAGGAGGTGACACAAGAGCTTACACTCTATGAGGTAGAGGAGGTGACACAAGAGCTTACACTCTATGAGGTAGAGGAGGTGACAAGAGCTTACAATCTATGAGGTAGATGGGGTGACACAAGAGCTTACAATCTATGAGGTAGAGGAGGTGACACAAGAGCTTACAATCTATGAGGTAGAGGGGTGACACAAGAGCTTACAATCTATGAGGTAGAGGTGACACAAGAGCTTACAATCTATGAGGTAGAGGAGGTTACACAAGAGCTTAGGGGGAAAAAAGGAAAGGAAAAAAAAAAAAAAGAGAGGAGGGGAAAAAAAGAAAAGAAGAAAGGAGGGGACAAAAAGAAAAGAAGAAAGGAGGGGACAAAAAAAAGAGGAGAGGAGGACACAAAAAAAGAGGAGAGGAGGACACAAGAGGAAATAGAGGAGAGGACACAAGACCACACACTATGAGGTAGAGGGGGTGACACAAGAGCTTACAATCTATGAGGTAGAGGGGGGTGACACAAGAGCTTACAATCTATGAGGTAGAGGAGGTGACACAAGAGCTTACAATCTATGAGGTAGAGGAGGTGACACAAGAGCTTACAATCTATGAGGTAGAGGAGGTGACACAAGAGCTTACAATCTATGAGGTAGAGGAGGTGACACAGGAGCTTACAATCTATGAGGTAGAGGTGACACAAGAGCTTACAATCTATGAGGTAGAGGTGACACAAGAGCTTACAATCTATGAGGTAGAGGGGGTGACACAGGAGGTAGCAGGGGCGGCAGCAGATGTAGCATTGCTAGTACAATGGTCAGACAATTCTATAATAGAGGTTACTGTCATTACACATATAGTATATAAATTTGGTATTGCCGTAATCATGCTGACCCACAGAATACAAGTATCATATCATTTTGGTTGCAAAATGAATGCCGTAAAAGCAAAGCCCGTAAGAAAGTAACACAAGCACAGTTTTTCTCTAATTCCACCCCGCTTTTTGACATTTTCTCCAGCTTCCCAGTACATCATGTGGAATATTAATTACTACATTATGAAGTACAATTTGTCCCACAAAAATGAAGCCCTCATATGGCTCTGTGAATGAAAAAATAAAAAAGTTATGGTTTGGGATGGAGGGAAGTCAAAAACAGAAATCGTAAAATGGCTGCAGCGTTAAACATATTTTTTAAGAATTTTTTTATGTTGTTTTTAGTTTTTCATGTTATTAGCTATATTTAAAAAAATCCTACAAATCTTGCAGAAAAGTCTTTAATGAACAGCCTGCACTAGTTCTTCTAATATGCCTAAAAAAAAACACTCGACAAGGCAAAACTTCAAAGTGGACGTGTCACGAATGAAGCGCATGAATGGCCACCGTGACAGATGTCCATACCGCATGTAGAAAGATACTCTGACTCCCTTGGCATCGAAACATAGCTCAATATCTGTAACCTGACCTATGAAGGAATTTGCACTGGATCAATAAATCTTTGGCACCTCTGTAGAAATAAATAAGTCAACTCAACGTCCTCCAAATAACTGGGTGGGTCTCCATAACAGTAGGTTATAAACGCTCCTAGGGTTTTGGCCACGTCGGTCAGTTGTTCTCATGAGTTTTTCTCACTGAGATAGGGAGACAAGCGTACTATGGAGACCCCCGCTCAGTCTCTCTACTGCATTATTTTAAAGGGTTTTCTGAGACCTCAAAAAAAATTAGCTAAAGTCAAGGAATGTCATAAAATATGAAATTTTGATGGTGACCCAGATAAATCATCAGATTTAATGTACAGAGGCACCATTCACTAACACTTGGGAACACTATGCTTTCTATAAGACACAATATGTGCATAGTGTTGCTATTCTAATACTAAGTGAAGTAACATAGATGTATTACATTAAAGGGTTTTAAGGGACTTATATATTGATGGCCATCAATACGTGATTGGTGGGGGTTGAAGAGGTGTTCAGATGAGTGCTTGGGTCTCTTGATGGAATACCAAACACATTGCCGGCACGGGGAAGAGGCCGAACAGCTGATCAGTGGGGGTCTCAGGTGTAGGACTACCACCGATCACATACTGATGACTTATCCTAAGAAAAGGTCGTGAATAAATAAGTCCCGGTAATCCTTTTTAAGGTGTAGTGTGTCATATTGGTTAGCTTGACAAATGTTACACCTATATTATCCAATATATACAATATCCCTAGAGATGAGCGAATTTTTCAAAAGTTCGATTCTGCAGTTCGACTCAAAGTTCCAAAAAAATTAGCTTCGTTCCGAATTACTTCGCGACGAATAAACAGCTATTTCCGGGTTGCAGAGAGTCGGGGTGGGCGGCAAAATGGCGGAAGCCCTTGGAAGGACAAGTTTTATTGATGTGAAAGGATCTGCTAATAAGCAAAGACACGCCTACCCAATCACATCACTAGAGAACATCATGTGACCGTCTGATGTCACAAAGGTCCTTACTAAATATTCGTTACCACAAAGCATCAGGAAATCCGGAATCGTGGCGAATTGAAGATTTCCTGAAATTCGGATCAAATTCCACTTCTGCAGAATCGATTCGCTCATCTCTAGTCTCAGCCAATGAGACAAAGAGACCTTTTGGACTCAGGATTCAGTTGTGATTACAACCACTGCAACCCTATAAATACATCTGCGGTGACCAGATGGAAGGTAACGCTGCAGTTGGGATTGCGGGGTGCAAACAGCGCAGACTTGTCACGGTCTCTGGGCACGAGGGCGCAGCGCTGGTGCTGTCCCACGTTACCACCACTGGTGCCGGTGATGAGGGGGCTGCACAAATGTTGGTGGTGATTGTTCCCCCGGGGCGCTTCCCCTATACTGTGCCGACTGGTGGTGTTTGGGGCGCCCTGATGTTGTCGGTGCAGAGTCAGACACAGAAACGGTTGTAAAGTTGAACTTTTACTTCCATGGATGTGGAGGCACAAATGCTTAAACAGTTTCTTCAATACAAAACAACGGGGTACGCCTGGTGACACAGCAAAGTCCTGGGGTGCAGGGTAGACTTGATGAAAGGTGTTCCTAGCCCCTTATACTTCAGTGTTACAGCCCTAAGGTGCGTCTGGGCTCCTATTTGGCTCATAGGAGGATGCCCACCACGATACTAGTACATAATATTCCCCACTCACGTTATGTGGTCCTGATAGCTCAGAGTTTCGGGGTTCAATAGTCAGGGTGGCAGGATATTCCACAGGTCTGGCCTTGGCCCCTGGATCCTGTGATACTTGCTATGGAGCACGTGTTCCAGAATGTTCTCTCCACAGTCTCATGCTGACAAGATAATGATGCTTGACTTCCTTCAGGGCGATGGCTAGGCAGACAGGGGACAGGATCTTCTGAATAGCTGGAGTATGTCAGCTCTCCAACCTTCCTGGGCCTGTCTAGGACTTGAGATTCCTGCACTAAACTCACTGCTTTCTTCACAGGACATCACACTTATCTCCTCACCTCCTCCTCCTAACACTCCACACTTCTAACTCCTCACACGCAGGACCTTCCTGCAGGGGTGTTACCATGGGGACCCAGTGATCAGCTGACTCCTCCCCTTTTCCCAGGCGATGTCCTCCCATTGGACATTTGGTTACTATTCAATCCTATGGGAGGTGTAATGCAGGTGTGAGGCTCACTAGGTGGCGCTGTGTTGTGTGAGACTCAGGACCCCCTGCTATGTCACACAGGCTATGAAGCAACAGGAAATAATACAATGCACAGAGATCACCCTCAGCCCAGCCATAGCCAGCTCTGGGATGCCACATACTCCCCCTCTTTCACTGAGCCGACCTCGGCGACGGGCTGGGGTGAAGGTGAGAAATGTAACATAACATTAATAAATACGAATAAAGTGCAAATGGGTCCAGAGGCTCTCTGGCACAAATTTTGTGAGTGTCCATTATCATGAGAGTCTCTCTGAGAAACAATAAACAGTCCTTTCTGTAAGGAAGAGTAGGCACTCTAGCACCAATGTCCATACCGCAATGGGGTAACAGAACTTCCTTGGCTCGGTGAGCCAGGCACTATGGCTTGGATTGTTGCATATAAATGTAAATACTATATTACATGGCAAGATATTATATATATACTATATATACACACAGGAAAAACATTAATGTAATCAGAGCAGGAATAACATATATACAGAAGCAGAGACAGTTAACCTCTTTACCCGAGGACAGCCATGGCATCACTATAGCGTGTTGGAGGTATGCCTTTTGTGGTATGCTCAGAACGCCTAAGTGGAACGAGATTTGGATCAGGAACAGAGTCACTGAAATCAATTAAATCATCTGTCGAAGGGTTCTCTTGCACTAGAGCAATTGGTGGATAACAGCTAAATGGTAGTAGTTTAGGTGCCCACATAAGCTCAGTTAACGTTGGGGGTCTCTCTTTTGCTTCAGAAGGTGACAAGATCTCTGTACTCGTTGTCTCAGCTGGGGGCACCTCTGTGGGTAGTCCTTCTTTAAGGCACAGCTTCAGACGGTTTCGGTGTACTACTTGGGGCTGTCTCCCAGGTTTAGAGATCTCATACACGTCGGATTCAGGATATGGTATGGAGATGACACTGTATGGTTCTTTCTCCCAGAATGGATCCAATTTCCCCATTCCGATGGTTATTCCTTAACCATACACGGTCGCCAACTTTCAGGGGCGCTGCATGGGCGCGATGGTTGTAATCCTCCTGTTGTCTCCTACGAACCTCATCCATGCGCGTTTCAACTATCTCTTTAGCTTCCTCCATACGTCGGCGGTGTTCAACAACCCAGTCTGTTATGGGTAGTGGATTGATGGTGTCAGGAACCTTCACACCAAGGGTTAAGTCTGAAGGAAGTTGACCTTGTCTTCCAAACATTAGATAAAATGGTGCGTATCCCGTAGATGTTTGGGGTGTGTTGTTGTAAATATAGGCCAAGTCCTTGATACGCTCAGGCCACTCAACACCAGGTGTAACTGCAGCTGTTCTTAGCATGCCGATGATCACTTGATTTGCCTTCTCGCACATACCATTCCCTTGAGGGTGATACGCTGTGGTTCGCAACTTCTTGCAGTCTTGGAACTGACACAGCTCACGGAACAATTGGGATTCAAACGCCGATCCACGGTCGGTGAGGATATGCTCAGGACAACCGTAATGGCGGACAAACTCTGCGTAGAAGGTCTCAGCCGTAGTTCTTGCTGTAAGATCTCTGACAGGCACGATGACAAGGAACTTGGAGTAATGATCCACCATTGTCAGAGCGTAGCTGTAGCCGGAACGTGTGGGACCCAACTTCACATGGTCCAGAGCAACAATTTCACACGGCTTTTGAGTCTTAATTGGATGTAGAGGGGCCTTCTGATCTCTTCGACCTTCCTTGGTGATACTACAGGCGGGACACTCTCGGCACCAACTCTCAATGTCACTCCTCATCCCAACCCAATAGAAGCGACGACGGATGGTAGCTTCGGTCTTTTGTACCCCGAAGTGACCAGATCTGTCATGATACGCCTCAAGTATCATCTGTGCGTCTCTTCTTGGTACGAGGATCTGATGAAGCCTTTCACCTGTGACAGGATCAAGAGTGTTTCTAAGTAGAAGGCCTCGTTGGACAAACAGGCACTTCCTCTGTCGCCAAAGGCGTTTTAATTCCACGTCATGAAGACCTCTCTTTACACGGGTTGGTATTCTTCCTGTAAGCAGGAAATCTGACAATTCTCCTAAAACTCTGCTCTCTTCTTGGAACGTTTTCCACAGAGATGGCTCCTGGAGGGATTCGGCAGCTGTTTTCGCCAGAGATTCTCCTTCTACAGGGACACCAATAGCAACCTGTTGGGCAAACTTGTTGTAGAATGGTGGCATCTCCACCTCTTCCCAGATGTCTTCTCGGGGTGGTTCTTCTCCCACAGGCAACCTTGAGAGTGCATCAGCGTTAGCGTTGGACTTGCCACTGCGATACTTGACAGAGAACTTGTAATTCGCGAGTCTTGAGGCCCACCGTTGTTCAAGGGCTCCCAGTCGAGCAGTGTCCAGATGCGCCAACGGATTGTTATCTGTGTACACGGTAAAGGGTGGGGCAGCCAGGTAGTCTTTAAACTTCTCTGTCACGGCCCAGACAAGCGCCAGAAGTTCGAGTTTGAAAGAACTATAGTTCTGGTCGTTCTTCTCCGCGCCTCTCAGACTCCTGCTGGCGTAGGCGATGACTCGCTCTTTGTTGTCCTGAACCTGGGACAACACTGCACCCAAACCTTGGTGACTTGCATCTGTGTACAAGCGGAATGGCTGACTGTAGTCGGGATAGGCTAGAATTGGTGGTTGCGTCAGAAGTGCTTTAAGCGCTTGAAAGGCTTCCTCTTGACGCGCTGTCCAGTCTACCGGAAGCTTTCGGTTGTAGTTTTCTCTGGGACAACCGCGCAACAACTCGTCCAGAGGCTCGGCTACTTGGGCGAAGTGTGGTATGAAACGCCGGTAGTAACCTGCGAATCCAAGGAAGCTTCGGACTTCTTTGACGGTACTTGGTCTTCGCCAGTTCTGGATTGCAGTGATCTTTTCAGGATCAGGTTGGACGCCTTGTGCGCTCATGACATGCCCAAGGTAGTGAACTTGGGGTTTCAACAGGTAGCACTTGGAGGGCTTCAACTTTAGGCCGTGCTGTATAAGTACCTTGAATACCTCGGACAGGTGACGAAGGTGTTCTTGGTATGTCCGGGAGAATACAATAACATCGTCCAGGTACAGTAGCACACTCTGGAAATTCTCATGGCCGAGGCACCTCTCCATAAGCCGTTGGAATGTGGCTGGGGCATTACATAGCCCAAATGGCATACTATTAAATTCAAAGAGCCCCATCGGGGTCGTAAACGCAGTCTGTTCACGATCTGCAGGCGCCATAGGGACTTGCCAGTATCCACTGGTTAAATCCAGGGTCGAGAAACAGGTAGCTGATCCCAAAGCCGTTAGAGATTCCTCAATCCGCGGCAATGGGTATCCGTCTTTGTGCGTGACGTTGTTGAGTTTACGATAGTCCACACAAAATCGTAGGGTTCCGTCTTTCTTCTTGACAAGGACTAGCGGGGCTGCCCAGGGGCTGTTACTCTCCCGGATGACATCAGCATCCCGCATCTCTTGGATCAACTTTTTCACCGGTTGGTACATCGCGGGTGGTATTGGACGGTGACGCTCCTTGATTGGATGGTGGTCGCCAGTCAGAATGCGATGTTGTATGGTCGTGGTCTTACCAAAGTCCAATGGGTGTTTGCTGAATGCCTGTTGGTAACGCTTGGCCACATTGCGAACCCCATTGATGTGCTCTATAGGGGTATTGGCGTCTCCCACGTTCAATTCATCCCACCAGGACTTCGTGGCTCCATTCTGAATGTTTTCAGCAGCTTGGGTGGAACGCTGTGTGGCGGTAGAATCACCAGAGAGAATGTCTTCTGGTGCTAACCGGTGTAGCAGGGCCACAGAGTGGAACTTGTGGAGGTTCACGGGAGCATCGCCCAAGTTGACTAAGCGGACAGGAACACGTCCATTGGAAACTGTAACAAGGCTGCGGGCAGCCATGACAAGTGGTTGGCCATCTACCTGTATGGGTTGTAGCAAGGCCTCGTAGTCCTGATTTTCTATGCCCGGACGGGCACGGCACCACACCATAGTTTCTGTTCCAGGCTGTAGGGTTACTGGACGGGTATCTTGGATCCGGACTCGACCAATTTCACCTTGTTTGTTGGCGAACTTGTGCTGGGCATTGAGTACACGAATGGCCCGCTGAATGGTCTGCTGGTCACTGGGAGAAGCTGTAAGGAGAGAGGCATGCAAGGCATCCAACACTTCTGCAAAGCAATGGCGTAAAACATTCATGCCTAATATTACAACTGCAAACCTATCATCCTCTACATCAGTGACAATTACACCCTGTCTAGGCAGTTTCAAGTCCCCAATCTGGATAGTGGGTTCCCAATAACCCTGCTGTGGTATGGGCTGTCCATTGCTGGCACACAGATTTATCCATGTGTCAGGTGTTCTATTCAACACACCTAAGTCCCAATGTTCAAGGAACACCTGCTTGCGCAGGGTTGTTACCTGAGATCCAGTGTCCACCAACGCTGTCAGAGGGACGCCGTTCACCCGGATTGTGATGTGTGGGCAGGCTGAGACGAAGCGTGACAATGGCACTGAAGATTCACCTGGGCCCTTCTTCTTTCCTCCCGAGGGGCGGCCCGCTGCCTCGGGGGTGGCCCGTTTAACTGAAAACACTGAGGCCTGGTGTGTCCATATCTATAGCAATAGGTACAGTATGGCCTCTCACTCTGCGGAGGTTTCACTGAAGACGGACGTCTGGGTGGCGACTCAGGTGAGATGTTGAGACTTCGCAAAGGATCACTGGACGATGAAGACGGCTGGGTCAGACGATCTAGACGGACGGTGATCTGTTCCATGGCACGGGTCAGATGATCCACTCGGGCCAGAAGGTCATCTCTGGAGTCTGCTGGTGTAGTCTGCACAGTTTGGGCAGCAGGTGAGGTACCCAGAGGTAGTGGCAGGACAACTGGAGCAATGCTTGTTGAGGGTCCAGGTGAGGGAGCACAGATGACTGGGCTCGGCTGGGGTTGCTCCTGTCCCAAGACCTGGATGGCAAGGGCCTTGAAGTCAGCAAATGTGATGCTGGGATGTTGTGCAGCAAGCATTCGCAACTGACTCTGGAGCAATGTGGTACCCGCCCCGTCTATGAAGCGGTCAAGCAAGATTTTATCAGAGTCCACATTTTCACGTGGATCCACTTGCACCACAGCTCTGAACGCCTCTTGTAGGGATAAAGCATAGTCCCGCAGGGTCTCACCAGGTAGTTGTCGTCTGGAAAAGAAGCGCATCTTTACCTCGGAGACAGATCGCACGTCAAAGTTCACCTGGAGTTTGTCCAGAATTTGCCCAGGGGTTCTTTTGTCAGAGGCAGGCCAGGATTTGACCTCCCTAGCTGCAGCACCCTCAAGCTGGCCCAGCAGGATCTGTATCTGCTGTTCTGTATTCAGAGGATAGAACTGGAAGAGAGACAGCATCTTCTCACGAAAGTCCCTGAGGGTATGCGCCTCCCCTTTGTAGCTCGGCAGCCATGGTGCGCCAGGGTAAAATGGCATGGAGAATGGTAGGCTGCTCGCCATGGGCACTGCTGGATCACTAGAAACAGATGGCACAATGTCACTTTGCTCAGTCATGTTGTTTGCAGGTATGACTGAAATTAGGTCGCCGTCTCTTTAAGAAACTCAACTGCTTGCTGGCAGGGAATGGAGACTACAACTTGGAATGCTGTCCCTTTAAGAATGCTGTAGCTATTAACAGAGTCACTGTGATGCAGGCTGACGGTGTGCTCCCCCTCTTTAATGGTGGCACTCCCCACGGACACTGTACACGGAAAACACTCGCTGGGGCGTGGGAGGACTGAAGACAAGGACAGGGAGGCACAGTACTCACTGACTGCAACTGCAGCGTGGACCAGAGATCAGCGGTGCACAGCAGGGACGGTGATGCGGCACCGGAGAGTCAGAAATGGCGCTGACACGTTCGCCTTTCACTTTCTTGTATGGGTGCGCTGGAGCATTGCGCTCAGCATTCTGGGCTCTCCTAAGATGGTGGCAGATGGGTCTCCTGGCCTCATGGGCAGTGCTAAAAATCTCCCACACTTTTGCAAGGTTCAGTTAACCCTTTGTGGGCGTTCTTACACAGCGATGTGGCGCAGCAAACAAGTCCTGGGCGTTTTAACTCTTCCAGGGCTGTAACACACTGAGAGGACAGTCTTTAGGGCTTACTTCAGGGGTATAGGGCTCCCCCCTCTTTGTGGCAAGCACTCTCAGGGAATAAACTTGATCTTAGCAAAGTCCACAATAAAGACCGATGCTCTGGAGACAATTTGGCGCACTTTTCATGGCGACTTTCTCAAAATGGCACACACCCGTATCCTGTTCGTGACGCCAGTTTTTCTTGCGGTGACCAGATGGAAGGTAACGCTGCAGTTGGGATTGCGGGGTGCAAACAGCGCAGACTTGTCACGGTCTCTGGGCACGAGGGCGCAGCGCTGGTGCTGTCCCACGTTACCACCACTGGTACCGGTGATGAGGGGGCTGCACAAATGTTGGTGGTGATTGTTCCCCCCGGGGCGCTTCCCCTATACTGTGCCGACTGGTGGTGTTTGGGGCGCCCTGATGTTGTCGGTGCAGAGTCAGACACAGAAACGGTTGTAAAGTTGAACTTTTACTTCCATGGATGTGGAGGCACAAATGCTTAAACAGTTTCTTCAATACAAAACAACGGGGGTACGCCTGGTGACACAGCAAAGTCCTGGGGTGCAGGGTAGACTTGATGAAAGGTGTTCCTAGCCCCTTATACTTCAGTGTTACAGCCCTAAGGTGCGTCTGGGCTCCTATTTGGCTCATAGGAGGATGCCCACCATGATACTAGTACATAATATTCCCCACTCACGTTATGTGGTCCTGATAGCTCAGAGTTTCGGGGTTCAATAGTCAGGGTGGCAGGATATTCCACAGGTCTGGCCTTGGCCCCTGGATCCTGTGATACTTGCTATGGAGCACGTGTTCCAGAATGTTCTCTCCACAGTCTCATGCTGACAAGATAATGATGCTTGACTTCCTTCAGGGCGATGGCTAGGCAGACAGGGGACAGGATCTTCTGAATAGCTGGAGTATGTCAGCTCTCCAACCTTCCTGGGCCTGTCTAGGACTTGAGATTCCTGCACTAAACTCACTGCTTTCTTCACAGGACATCACACTTATCTCCTCACCTCCTCCTCCTAACACTCCACACTTCTAACTCCTCACACGCAGGACCTTCCTGCAGGGGTGATACCATGGGGACCCAGTGATCAGCTGACTCCTCCCCTTTTCCCAGGCGATGTCCTCCCATTGGACATTTGGTTACTATTCAATCCTATGGGAGGTGTAATGCAGGTGTGAGGCTCACTA